>PVKE010008501.1:0-47515 GCA_004027555.1 Craseonycteris thonglongyai
AATCATCACTGTAGACCACTTCAAAATTATACTGAATGTACTTTCAAGAACTGAGTTGTAGGAAAGCCGGGATGGCTCAGTGGGTTAAGCGCTCACTTTGCAGTGCCAGGGACTTGGGATCAAATCCCGGCCCCGGCCCGTGCGGGCCCATATGCTGAACTGGGGAGCTCCCCCAGTTCAGTTCTCTCTCTGTCTCTGTCTCTCTCTCTCTCTCTCCCCCCCCTCTGTAAAAAATAAATAAATAAAGAATTGAGTTGAATTTTGTATCGACATAAACTCAGGCTCTGCCTGTATTGAAAGCACCTTGATCCACTGATTTGAACAGTTGTTGGATCCACTTACCATTACTTTTTGTATTATATTGTTCCGAATAACATACTTGGCTAAATTTCCTTTTTTTCTCAGCCAATTGTTTATTATTTCACATGAGATGAGAAGGCACTAGCTGATTTTGAGTCCCTGAATACTATACACAGGCTTTTAAGTTTACGAAAGACCATGTCAATAAAAGGTTAAGAACATGGTACTTTGAGGTAAATGACCCTGAATTCCTTCCCCTTCTCTCGTAGTTACAAGAGACTTCACTTTTGTATCATCTACAAAATGTTTCCACAAAAAATGTACCTACTCAATTCATTTATGTTATAAATAAATGAGATAATGTACAAGACATGCCAAGTGCTTAATGCAGGATTTGAACACAGTAAGTGATCGATAATAAAGTGAGAGAAGTGTACACACATTACTGTGGAAACCATATCATTTATACAATATTACATTACATATATGAAATTCTTAAATAAAATTAGAAACTGTTGTTCAATGTGAGGCTCAAATATTTTCTATTTGCTTTCGAGCTTAACTAAATTAAGCACCAAACTCAAACATGACTGCCCTTTCTATAGATCACACTCAAAATCTTTTATATGTTAGTTGTTTAAAAGTACTCTAAATTTAAGTATATTATTAAATCTGTATATTTTCAATTCTTAGTTTGGGTTCAAAGAAGTTGGCTCTTGTGCTTGGTGACATACAACCTCTTTATCCAGAGAACAGTAACTTTATAACAGTAACTTTGAGTAAAAAGCTTTCATCTTCTCTTTGTCTGCAAATGAAATGGCTTGTTTCCAAACTACCATATCATCATGTCAGTGTAGAAATGTTATCCTGATGTTTCATGGTACACCTTGCTGATCTTTCCTGGAATTAGCTGACATATGGTACTCACAAGAGTAACAGTGTGCTTTCTGGGACAGCACATGTATTATACCATTATGTGAAGATACTGTGAGAACCTCAGGATCTTAGAGGAGAAAGGTTACTCGTCCAAGGACACAGCAAGCTGTATCAGAATTGAGATGATCTGAATTCTGGCGTAGTCATCTTTCTCACCACATCAATCTTTCATTGCTTCCCTTGCATTTACAAATGATGGTGGGAAATGATTCATCCTTGTAGCATGTGAACCATTAATGATGTTCTTTTCCCATTTCATTTAAATAGGCCTAGCTAGAGCAGAGAAGTAGGCAGTTATCATTTTTCTTTTCTGTTCCAGGTATCTCTAGAGTGTGTGAGAATCTGTTAAAGGGTAATTTCTTCCCTATTCCCCTCCTTTCCCTGCATGTTACAGAGCTAGGTTTAAGCACGTAAACTGGTTCACAGAGAAGACCTTCAGAGGACCAAAGGAGAAAAGAATTGGCCATAGCATCCTGAGAAGTGTTCCAGGAGCAAAAAACTCTGAAGGCTCGCTTGCTTTCCATTCATCTCCTTTCTACTCATTCAGTTAATATGTTAGCAATAGATTACTGCTCTCTCTATAAAACTTAATAACTAAAAACCAGTTACAGGATTTATTGTATATCTTTCCTCAATTTATACTGTGCATATTGTAGCTTTTTTAGGTTCTTAAGAAATTTTTGTTGAATGAAAATCTGCTATTGCACTGTTAGCATTATAGAACTAATAGTCTGCACTGAGTAGAAGTTATACTAGTACCCCTTACAACGAAAAAACACATTACTATAGTTTAAATATCTAACCTTTACATTTGTTATGATATATGGAACAATTAGAACGTCAAATGCTATATGCAGTTATGTTACAAGAAATAGAAAAATAGGTAACTGTGACAAAACATGAGAACATTTGATATGACCATTATTAATATAAAAAGAATGTAAAGAATCCATTAACTTCTCCTATAATTAGACAATATGGATATTCTTTTTAAAAAATCATAATTTTACTTATCAAATATTTTTAAGTGTCACTTTTATGGAAACAAAAAAATATGTTAAGGGCCTAATAGTCTTCACCTTTGAAGAGCTCACAAACTTGCAGACAGGTGGAGAATCAAGCAACATCTAGTGAAGAAGGTACCACAGAAGATCTACAAACACAGTTTCCTGGAAGCACTGAGGAGGGAATAGTACTTGTGGGCTGCCACACATGGCTCCAGGGGAGGAAATTAGCAAAGGCAAGAACAAAGTTTCAGAAGAAAAACCCAAAGACATTGAAGGAATAGAAATCAGAATGAATGTACAATAGTGTGAAAGTAAATGACATAATCCCAAATAGCGAGTCATTCACCATTGAAGTACTATGTAGAGTATTTAGGAGAAAGATTAGATAATAAGATCTTGCCTAGTTGGCAGTTTGAATATTATTTTGTGGAAAATGTGGAGACATACATTAATCTTAATCAAGGAGATATTGTGGGATGGAAACAAAATTGTATATCTAATCTGCACTCTCCTTCATTTATATCATGATGGCAATGGCTTCTTTTCCATTTATACTAACTACTACTACAAATGATCAATGACTTTTATTTTACCTAGACTCTAAGTCTACTTTATAACTTGAAAGATTTTGGAATAATAAGTGTGTGGAATTAATGACACATCTAATTTGGTGATAGGGAAGAGGAATATTGAAAGAATATCATGAGAATTCTTGGGGAAGTAAGTTTGATGGCGATGCCATTAAAGAGGTAGAAAATATACAGAAAGAAAAAGAGCACAGCTATGTAGAACGTGGAATGCAACATACACATTTGTTAGGATCATCTGGACCTTAAAATGCCTGAGGAACATCCAGAAACTGAATGGAAATTATATGCCTAGACTCTAAGAAAGCATTTGGATGCTGGCAGTGGAGTTTTAGGAATTATTGGCATATGTATGTATGGTTGTTTAAGAAGAAAATTATAAAATAAAGAGAGAAGAGAACCTGGTTTGGAACCCTGGAAGATACTGAGCAGCCAAAACAGGACCAAGGGAAACAATGGTATTGTGAACACAAAAGAAGAAAGCCTACATCAACAGTGGTATTGTCACCAAAACAAGAAGGACGCAACCATAGAGAATCTACTGAATTTTACCAATTAGAAGCTCATTTTATTAGCATCAAGACTTGGTTTGGTACAGTGGTAGGCTGAGGTGTGAATGAGTCTTGAACAAGGAAAGGCATGACATGTGAAATTCTTTTGTGAATAGTATGTCCACAAGAGGAAGGGGAGACCAGCAAGGTCATTGGAGAAGACAGTTTGATACTGTTCCTCTTTATAAGATTTAAAGGTTTATTTAGAATTTCATCAGAGCAGAAGCTGGGATGGCTCAGTGGGTTAAGGGCTTATTCTGCAGCCCCAGGGACTGAGGATGGAATCCCGGCCCCAGTTCGTGCAGACCCATATGCTGAACTAGGGTGTGCTTTCCATGTGGGAGGCCCCCAGTTTGGTTCTTGGCCTTTGCCCATCCTTCAGTTTGGCCCTTAGCTCCAGGGGGCATGCCTGCAATGCAGGAGCCCCCAGCCCAATTCCCTCCCTGTACAGCCCCTGCCCACCTGTGTGGGACAAAACTATGTCAAAAACTGATGATGTATGACTGTGGAGACAGATCTGGGCCCTCCTCATTCTCTCTGTCTCTCTCTGTCTTCTCTGTCTCTCTATGTTTCTGTCAAAAACAATAAAATAAATCTTAAAAAACAATTTCATCAGAAAATGTGGGCCCCATGTTTGAAACACCATGCAGATATGTGATCCAACCTGACATATTGAAATAACCAAATTATTTTCTTATTACCTTTCTATAATCTGGTGTTCAATGATTTACTGTGTTAGGTAAAATACAAATCAATCATAATTTAAGTGATTATCTTGCCTAAAGATAAAATAAGTGTTAACAATGCATTTTTCCTCGTCAGACATTTACATGTATCACAGTATTTAAAACTGTATTTCTTAAAAGCATATTTTAAGAAAAGTATATTTTGCATCCAGATAATCTTACTATCTCCCTCCCCACCAGAAAACCTACCTACCTCTTTTGTTTATGTCATATATATCCAAATAACTTGAATTAGGACAGAATCAGTGAACAAGTATTTAGTAACAATTATTGTAGATGCTGATGTTCTTTTAGGATAATAGATTGTGTCAAATAGTCACGCACAGCCAAGTGTCTTCTAAAACCTTGAATTCCTTCATAACAAATAACCTACTTCTCAAAGAAATGATGACAATATTGAGTATCAAGAGATTTCTCATTTATGCATTATATACAAAAGATACTCTACTGTTACATATCACTGGGAAATAAAGAATCTAGTTGTTAACAAATTATCAAAGGGATAGGACTCAGGAGAATATTAATGATATGCCTAAAAAAAGTACCATTTTTAAACCAGATCTGTTGTATTGTTTGAGAGAAAATGAGAGAGAGAGAGAGATAGAAAAAGGAGGAGGGCCCAGAGCAGTCTCCATAGTTGCACATTGTTAGTTGTGACATAGTTTCATTCCACACAGTTGGATATGGGACCACTCAGGGCAGGGGGACCTGAACTGGGGGCCTCTATCATGGAAGATGAGAACCCTCACGGCCATCCAGGCAGTTACCAGTTGTGCTGCAGTTCAGCATTTGGGCTTGCACAGGCCGGGGCTGAGAATTGAAACCTGGGACCTTGCAGTTGTGAGACAAGTACTCAACTGCTGAGCTATCCCGGCATCCCCCATAAAATATTTTGAACTAAATGTTTTATTTAGTAAGTGACTGTCAGAATATATGCAGCTAAACCTCCTTTCTGCTTTTCCTTTGTATCTTTTAATTGAATGTTAAAAATTAAATAAGCTTTTTATAAAAAGGAAAAACCATGTTGATATACTGATTCATTCATCTTTCATAAAATGTTATTTTCAATTTCAAAAAGCTATTAATCTTTTACTTAATAAAATAACTATATGAGGAACAAGGCAATATAAAATGCTTTATAATTAATTTTTGTGCGCAATGAATGAGAAATATTTTAGAATTCTTTATTGGAGAAATAATAATAATAGTAGTAGTGACTACAGAACAGGTTTTGAAAAGTTCTTTTGGGAAAGCCGGGATGGTTCAGCGGGTTAAGCGCTCGCTTTGAAGCCCCAAGGACTGAGGATCAAATCCTGGCTCCCACCCAGGAGGACCCACATGCTGAACTGGGGTGTGCTTCCCGAATGCAGTGAAGCCCCCAGTTCAGTTAAAAAATAAATAAATAAATAAATAAATAGGTAGATGAATAAATAAATAAATAAATAGAACATTTCAAGCAAAGTTCTTTGAATATGAATTGTCCTTATCTACACTTTTCTCTTTGAATAGTTATGATTATAAATCCAATTGAAAACAATCAATCAAAAATGATTAATAAGTGAACTATATTATTTTCCTCAAATTCTAACATCCTCATTGAATGTGCTAGTCATTAAGCTCGAATGGGAACAGAAGCTTTACATACCATTGATATGGGACATTTTAGTAAGAGTATTATGAAATATGTATTATTTTTATAAGAACTTTCAGTTAAATTGTGCTGGTTTAACTTTCATCAATAAGGAACAATCTAGTATGATTTATAAAAATACACTGATAGTCTCTAAAGCATAAACTATTGTCTTTGTTGTAAAACTGATATAACCTTGTGATTTCTTCATATCATGTTACTCAAATAATGTTTTCAAGTCATCTATGATAGGTTGGGAAACTACAAACAGAGAGAGAACAAAGTGAATTCATGGCTAAATACTAATAGCAAATGATTGCTTCAGAAGAAGAAATCAACCATTAAGGAGAACATGTTTTCCACATGTTCTCCTTAATGGTTAAACGTATTTAACAAAATCTTGGTAATCTCATCATAAAAGCCTTTTTACTCTAATTTTCCTGAGACATATTTGCAGCCAGCAGAGTTGATGCAGTCTCATTAAGGGAGCCATGGCTCTCTGTGCATTAGGACACAGTTATACGCTTTTAGCCCAATTATCCCATATTGTAGGAAGAGGAAGGACCTTGTTCCCATTCTGTTTCTCTTGACGTTTTATGTCTCTGTGACATTACCACCCACTTATCTAGGGTTTCTCAAAATTAAACAATCATAAGAATCACTCTGCAGATTCTTAAAATCAGATTTCTAGGCTACTTTCTCAGAGGACCATGATTTGCTGGGCTTAGGATAGTATGAAGTCTCATAAATCTACTTTTTAACAAGACAGTAAAGTAATTCTAATGATTAGGTAAATTTGGAAAAATAACCTTTCCTCTGTTCTTCCTACCTCCTGATGATCTCTCTCACCCTGCTGTAATTCTAATCCACAGAATATTTCCTGTGTACATTTTCATCCAATCACTCTTTCATCTTTCCTCCCATTTATACATACTTGGGACTCGCTACCTGTATAATTTCATTTTGTAGGGCAAATTCCAATTCTCCACTATCTTCCAAACTCTCTGGGATTAGAGTATCTCCTCCCAAAGCTGTGAGATTTGTGGACAGGAAATAAGTAGAGGACTGGCTAGAATCATACAGACAAGAAACATTTTAGAAATAACAGATGCTCAAAGCAAGAGGCTTATAGGAAAAAGACTTTGAACAGGAGGACAGAGCAGAGGACATGAGCAGAAAAGAAAACAAGTTTATAAACACAGTGGGAAAACATAAGGTTGTGGTCAGTGACTGTACATGGAAGGCATAGTGGCCTGTGTCAGGTGAAGCTAATGATCGCACAGGGCAGACAGTCCTCTCCAGCAGTGATAGGCTAAAAGGGGCACTGAGACATGTCCAAGGACAACTGTCACAAGGCAGAATATAAGACAATGTCAAAAAAATGAAAAACTTATTAGCTTTCTGAGGAGGGAGAAATCACAAATATTTGAGAAGATTACGATCAACTTAATATAAATAATATTTAATCTAAATTCTGAAAGATGGGTAAAGGAACATGATTTAGCAGAGAAAGTTAATTAATCAGTGGCTGAATAAATAAATTTGTGAAGAATTTAAATAAAACAAAAACAAGTAACACAAAGCCTATCAGTTCTTCTGGATAGGTGATTCTTTTAAGTTTACAGGGGTTGCTCCTGCCAGTAGAAATGACTCTCAGGCGTTCAATGCAGATATAGATGTCATACACATATTTTACTCAAAATTTCTAGGGTTATATGTTACATGTAAGTAGTTGCAAGTATCATTATGATTAGAAATATAACTTTCATTAATATATAAAACAAAGAATAATTTTCAGCAATTTACTAAAAATTCTGTTGTATTGTTTAAAGATTTATTTTTATTTATTTATTTTTTTACTGTTTTTGACAGAGAGGGAGACAGACAGAGAGAAGGGGGAGGACCCAGAGCAGTTTCCATAATTGACAGCATTAATTTTCCATATAGTTTCACTCCACAGGTGGGCACAGGGCTGCACAGTGCAGGAACTGGTCCAGGAGCCTCCCGCATAGGCCCCAGCAAGAACTGAACTGGGGGCACACCCCAGCTCAGCATGTGGGTCCACCTGGGCCGGAGCCAGGATCCAATCCTCAGTCTCTGGGGCTGCAAAGTGAGTGCATAACCCGCTGAGCCATCCCAGCTTTCCCACATTGTTTAAAAAAACATATTATGCAGTAGTTTAAATAAAATGACATGTCTTTTAGAGAAATGTTATAATTTTCTTTGAAGCCCTAAGTGAAGCTGAGTCACAGCTAGGGAAAGAAGACTTGTGAAATTAACTTATTTGTGAAATTCATTCACATCTCTTATTAGCTGTATGTAATGTTAATGACAAAATCAGTTGACTATTCAAAAACTACATGATAAGAGACAGTTGAAAAAAAAAAGATGTTAGTTTAATGGCTGAATAGATGATCCTCAAGACATCTCCAATATCTCAATCTAATGCTGGGTGAGACAACCATTTTATTAGTTCAGAGTAGTAGCTTCCAGCTCACACTTTAAGCATTCAAAGTGTGAGTGCTTAAAAGTGAGTATCAGTAAAACATATTGTTTTTCTAGAATTTTGCAGAACATTTCTAAGAATTCCATTCCATGTGCCACAGCATGTCTAGTTTATGCACACATACAAACACACACACACAAATGAAACAAAAGCACATGCACACACCTTTTATCATGCCCATCTGTTGACTCAGATGGAAGGAAACTACAGATGTAGATGTCTTTCAACCTAAATGTCATGGTAGCGAGGGCCTTAATGCTGGCTGCCTCAGTCTCAATCATCTGTAACTTATATCTCACTATGTCAATATTTTCAGATACCCCATGAGGCCATTCATACGTGCTTGGTACTTCATAGAGTACTGATTCACTTTTCTTTGTCATTCAATATTGTAAATTTAAAAAATCATTTAATAAGGAAAAAAACTACATAAAAAAGACAGTCATACTGCATCTATAAATAGCACATGATGACCACAACCTTCAGAGAGAACATAGAGTTCAAATACTGCCAAGTGTAAATGCTTATACTTAAACTGCATTCTTTCAAAACCTATTTACGGTTAGCATCCAGAAGCACAGCATATTAGTTCAAATAGGCATGGCAAAAAGTGACCAAAAAAGGCTATAAAGAAAAAAATGGAGAGAGATAGATAACTGCAAGTCTGTTCACTAAATTGAGTCAGAAATATACTCCAATAACACTGAAGACGAGTAAGAATTGCCTTCAAGAGCCAGTAAACAAGAACAACATAACAGAATGTTTTGGGTACAAATACTAGCTATAGAGTGGCCCAGCAGAAATTAATGCAGTGTTTTCTGGTTTTTGTTTTTTCGTTGTCTACCCAAAGGATAAGAAATTTAACCTTATACTATACAAGTTCCTTTGGGCAGAAATGCATAATATAAAGTCAATATTTCTGTGCAGAAAACAAAAGAAGGAATGTAAGTTATTTTCTTTGAGTAGGGAGGGCATCAAATGTATTATGATGGAAAGAGAACTGACTCTGGGTGGTGAGCACATAATGCAATACATAGACAATGAGATGTAGAATTGTACACCTGGAACCTATGTAATTATTATTAAACAATGTCACCTCAATAAATGTAACAGTTAAAAAAAAAAAAAAAGACAAAGAAAATACACACAACTAGCAGCCAGGGGGACTTTTCTTATTTCTTTTATTATTAACATCGTTAGTATGGTACATTTGTAAAAACTAATAAACTAATTGATATGTGTTATTTACTAAAGTTCACAGTTTATTCAGATTCTCTTAGGTATTACTTAATGTTCTTTTCTGTTCCAGGATCCTATCCAGGATACCACATTATGTTTAGTCATCATGTCTTCTTAGATCCTCTATGCTGTGACAGTTTCTCAAAACTCTTGTTTTGGATGACCCTGATAGTTTTGAGTATTGGTCAGATATTTTGCATTATGTCACTGACATGAGAATTGTCTGATGTTTTTTTCTATAATCAAGTCAGGGTTAAGGTTTTTGGGATGAAGAAGACAAGTAGAAAGCCATGTTGATCACATCATGACAAAGGTGTATCTTATCAATATAATTTATCACTGTTAACGTTAAACTTTCTCACTCAGCTGAAGCAGTGTTTGTCAGGTGTTTTTACTGTGAAGTTACTCTTTTTTTCATCCTTTTAATATTACACTCTTTGGAAGGAAGTCACTGCATGCAGCCTAGACATAAGAACTGGGCAGTATGTTCCCCTTTCTTGAGGGCTGAATATCAACATAGATTATTTAGGATTCCACTACACTAGAGATTTGTTTATTCTCTCATTAATTTCTTTATTCAATAACTTATTTATAATATTATAACATGTGTATATTTATTTTTACTGTGGATTATAATTCAATAGTACTTCAAATGTTTGGTTGCTTAAATTATTCATTTTTTGATATTTGGAGTTATTTCAGTTGACTCCTGTATCTTTTTGACTTATATCCGCCAATGTGGTAGTTTTGAGTACTTCCTTGCTTTCTGACATGAGATATTCCAGGATAATCTTATATATTCCAGGCTTAGCCTGATCAGATGATCAGGCATTTTTCTAATGAGCCTTTGCTTGTTTTATTAAAGAATAATATTAGAAAACAAAATATAGGTACTAGGTGTGTGTACTACTACTGGGGTATCATTGCTTTCTAGAACTTTTTAGCTGACAAGAAAAAAAAAATAGTGTATAGGTGTATACTAACTGCAGTGTGAATATGAATGTGTGCACATTAACCTAAACATACTTCTCTCCCTTTGCTTATCTATAATCTTCAACTCCAACAGTAAAAATCTGGCTCCCACTGTTTTTCATCAATTATTTACTTAATTGCTCAATGCACTACTTATTTATTTTAAAATTTAGAGCCCAATCTTATTATTTTTTGGAATTTTTATTGTTTGTAAATAGCAGGTAATTTAATTAATTACATAATTTAAGAAATTAAAGATATACCTTCTGATATATCACCAGCAATATATGTCTCAGAAACCAAGCAAGTCTTGTATGAGGTATGCTCTTATCCTCATTCAGTTAAGCCAGTGGGACCAAAATTCCAAATAGGTTATATTCCAAACCTTTGCTTTCCAATCAGTCATTTGGAACTTCTAGGTTTTATTTTAATTGAAACAAGTTTATAAATAATAGTAAGGTTTCTAGGCTAGCCCACAAGGCCTGTTTTACCCAGAATACAATTATGAGGGTGTATAGTTGCAATTAAAAATAATAGAAAGTAACATTAGTAAGTAAGGAAGAAAAATGTTAAGAAAATTAAATAAGAGGTAGTTATATTAATCAGATATAAATGCTTAAGCAAAGCAGGGAGGAGCAGAGAGTAAGTCTATTAAATGCAAAGAAAACATCTGTAAAGAGGAAAACTGGTGACTTAAGATTACTGAAACACACAGGGTGTGATGTAGAGTGGATTTTAATGAGCTTGGGCAGGCAAGAAGAGGCTATTGCAGGCTTATATGCAGTGCAAGATTGGAATGGGATATAGGGGAATGGGAAACTAATGAAGAATTGTATACAAAGGCATGGCATGAACAATTTTTCGAAAAACATTACTCTTAAGAACAATCTTGGGGAAGCCGGGGTGGCTCAGTGGGTTAGGCGCTCACTTTGCAGTGCCGGGGACCAGGGATCGAATCCCGGCCCCAGCCCGTGCAGAACCATATGCTGAACTGGGAGCTCCCCCAGTTCAGTTCTGTATCTCTCTCTCTCTCTCTCTCTCTCTCTCTCTCTCTCTCTCTCTCTCTCTCTCATAAATAAATAAATAAATATTTTTTAAAAAAAAAGAACAATCTTAAGGATAGAAAGGAAAGTAGTGACAAAAGAGGCAGGAACAATTAGAAGAATATTGAAATGGTGAAAACAAGGATAAAGACCTGAACTAAGTCAATAATCCAATAGTCTTGAGAAAGAGGGAGGAAGGATCAGATGTGAGAAATGACAAAGAGATGGGCACTTTTTCCTCAATAAATAGCTGCTGCCACTGCAGTGAGGGAGAAATGAACCTCTATGAGTTTCCTTTTACTGGTTTGAGAGATGAGGAAGTTAAAATGGGCATCTGTTCATGCTCTTATCAAGACAGAGGATGTGATAGAAAGAAAAGTTTGCAGGAAAAGGTAATAGTACTTTAATAACATGATTTTCACCAAAAGAATCTTATCTTTCAGTCATAATTAATTATATTTATAGTAACTTATAATCAAAGTGCTTTCGTAAGACACCTGGCAGAAAAAGGGAAACATGAGAGGTATAATGTCTATTCATAGAAAACATAATCAAAGTGGTAGTTTCACAACTACAAGTAGTGCCAAACAGAAAAAATTCGATGAAGACGGAATATGCTGGATCTCCCTAAGAAGAAAGAAAGAAGGTGGGGCAGAGACCCAAGGAGTAAGCAAACCAGACCCCATGCAGGAGTTCATTCCAGCTAAAGTTGGACATGTTCAGGATTTAGGGAGATTATTGCCTAGGGAAAGAATCGTACAATGGTTGTTACTTTGTATAAAACCAATTTGAGTCGCATGCATGTTTTGATGATAGAGAAATAAACCATAGATTACGATTTCTACTCACAAGGATTCCCTAGGGATCTCCTTAGAACATAATTTGATAAAATTAAAATCTTCCTTGCCAGTTAGGCAGTATATCTGTTATGTGCCCTATAAAACTATTTGTATTTCATTTGTGATTTCAATTTCATAGCTAATAATAAATTTTTGTACCATCGGTTAAATTTTCTAACTGCTTAATTTCATCCCTGACCCATCTATCTTCCCATATGCAAATCAAAGATCTTCATTCTATGACACCTCTATCCTGCCTCTTTCATTCATTCTCCAACTACTTCCCACACCTATATGTACTGAAGGAATAAAACCATAGCAATAAAAAAGCAGATGATGTGCCAGGAGCTCTGGAATCTTAAAGCTCTTGGAGGGACTAGTCACTACTTAATACTCAATTTTCTTCCAGGAAATAAAACAAAATGAATGACATTATCAACAACAAAATACAACAATCTAGCCTAGACCATGAAATGTTTCTTCACATATGTGTTAATTGATTCCACTCCAAAAGCTAGCAGATGGCTTGAACTAATTTTTGTATTTGGTTTCTTCTCTATGCAAAATGGATCCACAAGACACCAGTGAATATGATAAGGTTTGATACAGTTCTTCTAGGTTAACATTATTATACTAATGAATGTGATAAAAATAAATAAATGCTGTTAAAACAGAGTAAAAAAAACAGTTTAGTGAGTATTTTTAAGGAACTATGGCATTAAATATGTGATGAAATAATGAAATAGGGAAGATCTCTAAATAGAATCATTATTCTTTAAGAACAGTATTGAAGAGAGGGAAGTACCTATGAACTGTATACTGAGCCAGATATACTCTGAATATAGTAATATCTTTGGTGAAGTGTTTAGCTAATGAAAAATAAAAGTAGCCAAAGACTATACTGACAAAATTAAAAATATCCAAGTGAAAAGCTCAACATTTAGCTTATTATTTGGAGACTTCAATGTCAACAAAGACTGTATGCTTTTTATTTATTTATTTATTTATTTATTTATTTATTTATTTGTATTAATTGTTAAATTTATTTGGGTAACCATGGTTGGTAAAAATTACAGGTTCCAAGTGCACAATTCTACATTATATCATCTATATATTGCATTATGTGCTCACCACCCAGTCAGTTCTCTTTCCATCACCATATATTTGATGATCCTTCCCAACTCCCCACTCCCTTCCCCCTTACCCTCAGGTGACCACTAAACTATTGACTGAATGAATGAGTTTTTGTTTTCTTGTTACTTTTAGTTTTATATTCCAACTACAGTATAAGTGAAGTCACGTGGTTCTTGATTTTTTTTCAGTCTGATTTATCTCACTTAATATAATCTCAAGTTCCATCCATGTTGTCATAGATGGCTATATTTCATCTTTTCTTATCACTGAGTAATATTCCAGTGTATAAATGCACCATAACATCTTTATTCAGTCATCTATTGAAGGACACTTTGGTTGCTTCCATGACTTGGCCACTGTGAACAGTGCTACAATGAACATTGGAGTACATATTGCAGATTAAAGTTGTCAAGTTTTGGGGGTAGATACCCATGGGAGGGATTGCTGGGTCATATGGCAATTCCATTCCTAGTTTTTTGAGGAATCTCCATACTGCCTTCCACAGTGGTTGTGCCAATTTACATTCCCACCAGCAGTGTATGAGGGTTCCTTTTTGTCCACAGCTTCTTCAGCACTTGTTATTCCTTATCTCATTGATTCTGTGTCAATAAAGACTGCTTTTTAAACCAAACATATTTATGCAGATATTTTTGAGGCCATGTGGAGAGATATTCAAACACACACAATAAAAGTTATGGAAAATGCATTATTAATTTATTTAAACTTTAGTGAGTCTTAATCTGCTATGGGAACTAAGACATGTACAAGAGAATGTCCTCATGGTTATCAGTGTTAAAGGAAGATTCCCTATTTCACTGTCTTAGAGAAATTAGAAAAACTTCCCTGAATACAATGCTCAGAGGAGAAATAAAGATGGGCAACGGATTCTAGATAGAAATGAGACAGAATGAGTGACGGCAGGGAGGCCTGACAGAGCTTAGCATGACGGGGCTGCACAAGAAGAGTAATAAAGCTCATGTGTAGAATTTGGATAAGACAAAATGGCTGACAGTGAGACTGGAAATGAGGGTTGGGCGTGGATTCTGAAAGATCTTGATTAACTAATTAAGGAATCTGCTTTTCTCTTGGGGGATCCAAGCTCTAAGAATTTGAGAAATAATACTATACAGAACTTAATTTTTTTTACTAGGTTATCTTTTTTGGGAGTATGTAACTGTGTGCGTAGAGTGTGAATGTGCTAAATATTAAATATTGAGAAAATTATGGGAAAGAAGACTTAGGAAACTTAGAAACCATGCAATTAGAGCCAACGACCTCTTGCCCTGAGGCTGAGATAACCAGGAAGATGGAGCATATCAGACATTTTCTATTCTGCTCAGAACTATCGCAGCTCCATCCTGTCAGGTGTAAAAGTTGTTCACATTTGGCAGTTGAAGCTTATTTTAGACCAGTGAAATTAAATGTAGAGCAAAACATTACCTACTTTGAAAATATATAACACTCTATTGACAAGCTATGGCATATAGACCTCAGTAGCTGCCAAAGAAACAAAGGGGAAGAGAGTTGAAGGGTAGACTCTGAGGTGTGCACTTTCCAGCCTTTGCTTCCAATGCAACTCTTGTTGTTTTTTATTTAATTTTACATACAGGGCTTCTGCTTTAAGATTTTGATTGAAGAAATATTTTCATAGTTAAAAAATATTAAAACTAAAGATGTGCAAGGCCCATATTTTCAAAAACATATTTTATAAAAGATTTTTTTAATATATAATTTCCAAGGGATTCTTGATCCTACAAAATTTATTTATCTAGATTAGCTTTATGAAACATTTCTGTCATTGATTTTATCACTTTACCATGAACATTTTTTCATGAACCAGAATATAGTGACATTTGAAAATCATAGCTTTAGGATAAGCAAAAACATATAGACTCTCTCCCCCTCCCCCATGTAATAGTTACAGTATGTCCAAACAGTAAAGATCAGGGGTTAGAAATATGTATTCAATATCAAGATTCTTTTAGGTTTCGGTTTTGGAAATAGACTTTTCATGTTTAAATTCTGGCTTTGCCTTTATCCTAGCAATAATTTTGGGAGAGTTAATCTCCATGTACCTCAGTTGTCCCATCTGGAAAATGTGAATAATAATTCATTTTACCTAAGTAATTGTGAGGTTTCGGGGAAGCTGGAATGGCTCAGTGGGTTGAGTGCTTGCTTTGCAGCCCCAGGGTCTGAAGATTGAGTCCCAGTCTCAGCCCGTGTGGAACAATGTGCTGAACTGGGGTGTGCTTCCCATGTGGGAAGCCCCCGGTTCAGTTCTCACCCGTGCAAACTTCTCATGTGTGGGTGGCCCCCAATCTGTCCACCAGCTTGCAGGGGCATGCCTCCCATGGGGAAGGCCCCTGGCCCAGATCCTGCCCTGTGTAGCTTCCGCCCACCTGTGTGAAATGAAACCATGTTGAAAACTGATGATGTACAACTATGGAAACTGGTCTAGGCCCTCCTCCTTATCTCTGTCTCTGTCTCTCTCTCTGTCAAAAGACAATTTAAAAAATCTTTAAAAACAATATTTGGAGCAGTGCCTTTCCAGGGTAACAGATATATTATTGTTAGCTGTTATTATTGGTATTACTGATTCGGATCTTGTCAAGAAATTGGGCCTGCTTTTGGACTTCTTCATCAGCATCTGCTCATACTAGTATAACATACCATCTGGCAAGTTGTTTATTTGCTTAATTGTTTTTCTCTCCCTAGTATAATGTATAGTGTATGCTCTTCAAGAGTAGGGAGTTTCATTTGTTTTTCTGGTGCTGTTGTATCTTCAGCATTTAAAAGGGTGTGTGGACAATAATAAGAACTCAGCTAATATTTGTTGAATGAATATATTATTATTTCAATGAAATAGAACTATTTCAAATATCCCTTCAGTGCACCATGTGTTGACACTTTGATACTTACAGAGCTATAAAGTAACTCCCAAAATACCAGGTGGAAGAAAGGGTGATATAAAACCTACATATATTTTTAGAGTTCTGGGCAATTAGAGTTTTAGACTCTCACATTTGGGGGTCCAATAAAGATTTTCCAATTTGTTCCCAAAAGACCATCCATGGGAAAGCCGGAATGGCTCAGAGAGTTAAGCACTCACTTTGCAGCCCCAGGGATTGAGGATCAAATCCCAGCCCCCACCTGTGTGGACCCATATGCTGAACTGGGGTGTGTTTTCCACGCAGAAGGCCCTCAGTTTGGTTCTTGCCTCCTGGTTTGGCCCCTGGCTTGAGGGGGTGTGTCTCCAATGAGGCCCCCAGCCCAGTTCCCACCCTGTGCGGTCTCTGCCCACCTGTGTGGAACAAAAACATGTCAAAAACTGATGATGTACAACTATGGAGACTGCTTTGCCCACTCCCCCAACTTCTCTCTGTCTGTCAAAAACAATAAAATAAATCTTAAAAAAAAAAAAAAGATTAAAAAGACCAGAATAACAAACAACTGATCCAGAGGTCAAAAGAGGAAAGAAATTTAGTATCCTTACCAGCATATGCAGACCCCAGGATATACTTTCTGTGGTTACTATCTTCTTCCACCAAATATATGCATATGTCTGTGTAGACGTGCCAGGAAGTTCCTTCATCACACTACCTAAGTGTTCCTGATGAAGTTTAGTAGTGTGTGTACAGGAGGAGGCAGGATATGAGAGGACTTCATTTCACTACACCTAAAGAGAGTAATGCCCAATCAAATCCACTGCCTACAAAGGGAAAGGCTCTTTTCTAGTTTGTCCAGTCAGACTTTAGTTGAGCCAATTAAAATCAAACTTAGAGAATGAAGTAGGGCAGAGAAGAAAGAAAGTCTATGATGAGAGGGATATAATGATACTCCTGGGAACAGAAAATAAACTACAAAGTCTGGGAAAGTAGGGAAATCTGTTTTTAAAAGACAGAAAAGATTGGGCCACTGCCTAGATGAAGAAAAATCGGAAGCCCAAATTTGGAGGGTTTTTGGAAACTGTGCCTGTGTATAGCATGGTGAAATACTTCCTTTCCCATTTCTGCAAGACACTTTGGTAAAAACTTGAATTATTTTTAAAGATATTATAATTCCTGTTGAAATGTCTTTGGAGACATGCTTTTGCAGAACAGGCCATCATGTAACAGCAATATGACTGTTTTGTTTGTTTTGTTTGTTCCCTCTCCTGTTGTATATGGTTGGTTTACATCAAATTTCTACTTCAAAATGTTCTCTACCCTCAATAAAAAAAAATTTAGGAGCAGTAATTTTGGATGGGGAATTGTGAGCTTTTAGGCACTTCTAAATTTTCTGGTTTTGATGACTTTAGCAAAATTGCTACCCTACATTTTTCTAAGAATTGGTCCATTTTGAGAATTAGGTATCTTGAACCAAATTGCTTGTTGACATAAGGAAATAGTTTAAAAGACAAATTCACTTGAATATTTTAATATATTAAAAGTACCTAACAATAAATTGATAGCCATGATCTTTGTACAGTTACTGATTATAAAAGTGCTACTATAGAAATACAAAAAATACTTTTTTTATATATAAAAAATACTGCCATTATATTTCACATAACACCCTGAATCATATAGTTCAAAACTTTGTAGAACTGAGTGCATTAGGCAGATGGCAATTGAATAAAAGAAATGAATGGAGAAAAGTTAGTACAGCGATCCCTCGTTTTTCGCGGTTAATGGGGACCAGAACCTTCCGTGAAAGCTGAAAAACCACGAAGTAGGATTTGCCCCTAGGAATTTTCTCATTGGTCGATGTGGCACCGGAAACCAATCACGCGCCTTTATGAGAGCCCGTGGGATGTGCTCTGAGTCAACTCATCTCTTTGTTTGACATGCAGGGATCCTTCTCTCTCGCGCATCCACATGAAACAACGCTCCTTTCCGCCATGTGGCTGCCGACATGGTTGTATTTTTTCATTTTTATTTTTTGACGAATATTTTGGGGAAACCCGCGAAGCACTGAAGCCGCAAAACATGAAGCACGAAGTGGCGAGGGAACGCTGTATATGATAAAAGAATTAAATCACTCAGATTTAAAGACATTAACTCAAGCAGAGTAAAAATTAAGTATAAGATAATATTATTGATGATGAAATTCATGTAGATGAAGAATCAATAAGGCAAAACTGATTTAATAAAGGAATTGTAATAGGGGGATGTTGAAAATGTAAAGGGGGTCAAATATATGGTGACAGAAGGAGATTTGACTTAGGGTAGTGAACACACAATGCAATTTACAAATAATATACTATCGAAATGTATGCTTGAAATCTATATAGTTTTATTAACCAATGTCAACCTGATAAATTTAAATAAAAAACAAAAACTATGAAAAATTTGCTTGGAAAGAAAACTTAGAATAAACACATCCAACATTATACTGACAGTGAAAGCTTTTGGGAAAGAGCCAGGATGACAATTTGTTTCCTTAGAAATAGTCTATTTTCTCTCCATTGCCTCAATTAAACATTAGTTCATTTTATAATAGGAATAAAATCAAGTAAATATTTTTAAATTAATAAAATGGAGCTTTGATCTGATAATGTCATTGCTTTCATCAAAACCCTCTATGAAATTCTATATTTATACTTATATATTATATGACTTAGATAGTCTAGTCATATGACTTATATGACTATAGATAGTCAAGCATGTATATGAATTCTCACATGTTAAAATAACAGGTGCTATTTTCTGGTTGCTTTATTAGCATTTTGGAGGGGGTTGCTGGGTGATAAGCTTTGTAGGAATAGTTGGGATATAACAGAAATTCTGCCATATCTTTAGTGCATGTAAAAACAAGTCCTTTGAATCATTGACCTTTTTCTTGTTCCTTGAATTACGAATGCCAAGTAGCTAATAAAAAAGGCAGTATTTAATTTTACTGGTTCTGAATTTAATCAACTGTTCTTTTCTTCCAGTTAACTCTTTTGTTGGTAAATGTCAACCAGGTCTTATCCTCACTCTGCAAACACTAATAGGATTTTCAAAGTAAGATTCACATAGTAAGGCTAATATAATCTAGGTGAAATTTTCTGAACTTTAATATTCTTTAGAGAAGGTGGTGATTTAAATAATTTGTGGAATAATGAATAAACAAAATTATATAAAGAAAATAATGTTACTTATTTCATATATTCTTATTAGTAATAAAAACACTTAGTAAAAATTAAAGAATATGTTTCTTTAAAAGAAATTACAATTAATTGACAGGTTTCATAATTGAAAAAGTAATATGTATAAAGAATACCCAAAAGCTAAATATTTAAAAACTAGCATTTTATAAAGAGTTAAGGTATTTCCTAATGTTGTGCTGTTTTCTTTTAATGAATCACACATCCCTTATAATGACACCAACAATTATACTTATTTTCACAATAGAAGTTTTAAAAATATAAATATTATTTGATCATTAGAATAATTTCCTCACAAGTTTCTATGTATTCTAAAAGCACTCTTATGGCCATTACAAACAAAAGAGTTTTTTACAAGTCCCAAGGATTAGTTTTCGATTTAAAATAAATTGTTTTAGGAAAAATTCTAAAAAAGACCTGCCAAATAAAATTCTCTGCCCTAATCCCATGGACTGTGAATATGGTGAGACACCACACATGTGATTGTATTACCTTACATGGCAAAAAGAATTTTGTCAATGTAATTAAAATTACTAATTTGTAGTTGTAATTAAAAGTGGATTGCTGGCATCGCCCATTATAGTATTTCTTGATTTTTCTAATCCTATAAAGTCATTGACTAGTAATAGGTTTATAATTTTCTATATTTCTCATATTATCTGGGTTTGATCATTCTTACTTCTGACTAAAGAACAATAGAAAAAAATAAAACAATTTCAAAATACCATAACATGGCTTTGTTTAGGCACTAGTATAATAGTATTCAAACATTAAGGATTGATATGTATTTTAAAAAATTTGGATAGATGGATGGATATCAAGATAACTAGTGCAATAGATATGTAATGAAGCCAATGTACAAAACAATGTTAATGGTGGAATTTAAATGTTGAGTATATGGGTACTCACTGGATAATCTTTCAGTTTTGCTCTGCATTTGAATATGCTCATACAAAAAATATTGAAAAATTTTAGATCCAAGAGCTTTAGTAGTAATATCTGGGAGACAATGTACTATATTAGTAAATCTGTATGTTTTACAATCAGAAAAACCTGACTTTCAGGATTTTATTTGATCTAAATCTCATTCTCATATCATTTATCTTCTTCTTATAAAGATAACAATTTTCATCTTATGACATTTTTAATTTCTGTTGTTCCAAAAGTCACAGTTAATAAATAATTCCATAAATTTCTAAAGCTCAAATCATTTTGTTATTATTATACAAGAATACTGGAAGTGACCATCAACAAAGTAAAAAGGAAACCAACCGAATGGGAAAAAATATTTGTAAATAATGCCTCTGATAAGGGGTTAATATCTAAAATATATAAAGAACTCATAAAACTCAACAACAAAAAAACAATCCAATTAAAAAATGGGCAGAAGACCTACACAGACACTTCTCCCTTTGAAGACATACAAATAGCCAATAGATACATGAAAAAAATGCTCAACATCACTAGCAATTAGGAAAATGCAAATTAAAACCACAATGAGATACCACCTCATACCTTTTAGAATGGCTATAATCAACAAGACAAGGAATAACAAGTGCTGGAGAGGCTGTGGACAAAAAGGAACCCTCATACACTGCTGGTCAGAATGTAAATTGGTACAACCACTATGAAAGGCAATGTGGAGATTCCTCAAAAGACTAGGAATGGAATTGCCATATGACCCACCAATACCTCTCCTGGGGATCTACCCAAAAAACCTGAAAACCTTAATCTGCAAAGATATATGTACTCCAATGTTCATTGTAGCACTGTTCACAGTGGAAACGTGATGGAATCAACCAAAGGATCCTTTGATAGATGACTGGATAAAGAAGTTGTGGTACATTTATACAATGGAATAATCATCAATAAGAAAAGATAAAACACAGCAATTTGTGACAACATGGATGGATCTTGAAAACATCTTATTAAGTGAAATAAGTCAGAATGAAAGAATCAAGAAACATATGACCTAACTTATAGGTGGAATATAAAAATGAAAGGAACAAAGAAACAAAGACTCATGGACATAGTCTATAGTTTAATGTTTACCTGAGAGTAAAGCGGGAGGTAAGTGTGAGAGACAGGTCATGGGGAGTAGGGAAGTCAAACATACAGTGATGGAAAGTGAGCTGATTCTGGGTGGTGAGAACATAATGCTGTGTATAAACAATGTAATGTAGAATTGTACACCTGGAAACAATGTAATTGATATCAATCAATGTCACCCCAATAAATTTAGTAATAAAAAAAAAATACTGGAAATGGTAATAAACTAATTCTTATAATTGACATAATCCTTTTTAACAGATTAGCTGTGGACTTTCTACTCCCCTTGTTTGATTTCTGTCTCTTTTGTTATTTGTAAGGCTTTGCAATAACTGTTGTTATAATTAAGAATTTATGCTATATACAAATTCTTTACCATAATACCCTTTACCTATTTGATAATGGTGTCTAAACTATATGCTTCCATATCAAGTACAATTATATGCAAAAGAGCAGCAAATCTCTCTCTAATTGACAACTCAGTACGCTAAAGATCTATATCTACACGTTTTCAAACGAACAAATGAAGCTTTGATATCTCCCTGGTGACATTTTATTTTCATTCCACATCTCATTTGTTTGCTGTTTGAATCCATACTCTCATAATTAAAGAATTTTTCCCTTTTTCTTTTTAAAGGGTGGTAAGATTTTCTTCTGTTCTTACTATAGGCTACAAACAAATTTTGTTAGATGCAGTAATAATAAATGTGTTCTCATAATCAAATTTAAGTATAAAAAGAGAGGCTAATGATCCTTTACAAAGTCAGTCTGTTGATGTTTATTATGTTCATATCAAGGGCATTCAGAAATATGTTGGGTTTCTAAGCAACACAGACATATGGACACAATTGATTTCTTTCTTGTGCTCAGAGTTCAGTTTGAGAGATCATCCTTACACTTGAAAATTACCCTCAGAACAATGGAATAATATAAATTTTATACAAACCAAGCTCTAGAATGAGCATTCTGAAACAGATGAGACCACATGGCTGTTGGGAGTCAAGGGGCGCTTGATTGCTTTATGAACAGAGCTGGAACAGAAGGATGTTTTGAAAGAATTATAAAAGTTCATTGATAAGGAATAAAATGTCATACAAGTGTAGTAGTTAGTTGAGAGTCATGCAAGTAACCACTTTATGGGAAAAGCAAGGAAAAAGTAGACTATATTACATTGAGCTATTTGATAGAGGATTTTGAATAACAGACTCCAAGGAAAGGAATAACTCAAATTGATAGAAAGTAAGAAAATATGTTCATTATTTCAAAAACAGATTTACTTAGAAAGAAGGTACTATTAAAAAACAAACAAACAAACAAACAAACAAAAACCTGAAAGCAACAAAGAAACAAAAGCTTATGGACACAATTAATAGTTTAGTGGTTAGCTGAGGAAAAAGGGGAAGGAGGGAGGGAGAACAGGGAGTGTGGGGGAGTAGGGAGAGGGCGTCAAACACATGGTGATGGAAAGAGAACTGACTCTGGGTGGTAAGCACATAATGCAATACATAGACAATGTAATGTAGACTTGCACACCTGGAACCTATGTAATTTTTACCAACCAGTGTCATCCCAATAAATTTTAACAAAGAAAAAAAAGTTTCACTATTTAGTAAGAAGTTCAGCTTTGTTCAGCCTTGTTCAACTATGGTCTTCTTTTGTAAAATGAAACAGGCTAGACTTAAGGTCTCAAGGTCCAGACTAGTTTTGGGGGTAGAAGCAAAGATAGTCAAGGATCCAGAAAGAGATCATGTTGAGGGCAAATGCAGATTGGTATCTAAGGTGAGTCAGAGATGAATGCCAGATAAGGTACATCAAGGAAAAGGGAAACTTAGGGGTGGGAGATAAAAATGGAAAGTATTGTAAAACATAAAATATTAGTAATAGGGAAGAAAGCAAGCTACAGAGTAGGGTAAGGTAAAAGAGGGCTGGCATCTGTTATGTACTGGGGTCCCTAGAGTTTATTTTTACTAGATACATGGTTCTTCAGTGTATTAGATAGAGTGAAATGTTAAGCATTGGTATAGGAAGCAAGCATTAAACACTTTGAGAAGGCAGTTTACTCCTTTGTATAAAAAGCTAAACACAGAAAAACCAATTAAAGAGATTGGTATTATTTGTGTCATGGGAGAGGAGGTTCCAGAAGTACCAAATATAAGGTGAATCAGAAACCATCAGTATTCACTTGCTCAATCTTTTCATGAAGAGGTTGGAGGTAGGAGAAAAAATAAATTAAGTAAGGATATTATTAAATAATTACTGTTGAAATAGGAGTAGAAAAAGGCAGTAGAAATTAAATAATTAGGCAGTCTGCCTTAGCTTTATTGCTTTGAATATTATATTAATATATTTTATTACTTCAAGAGCCTTTTTCCTCAGTACTTGTATGTGCCCTGCTAGCATTTTATAAATGAAAGGGCAATCCCAAAAAATAAATTATTGGAAATTATATTTCCAGTTATGTGGGACTATATGGAGCACAGGATGCATCATTGTGAAAGAACAGTTAGGTTTATGGGTTCCTATTAGATGAAAGTATATCCTTCCAAAATGGTATTGGTTACATCTGAATTTATTTTTGCTTCCACTTCATTAATCTTGGCAAGTATGCAATCAGTTTGTCAGTGAGGAAGAAAATCCAGAGATCACCCAGGGTGAGTACAAAACATTTTTACTGCCAAAAGTTATGTGGTTCCTAGGCCTGTGAAAATCCTCTAGTATTTCTGATTCTTGCCCTATATACAAGCCATGTTAATTCACATCTTTCCATTATGGAAGAATCTTTTTTAGAGCTTAAATTTTTGTGTTTCTTCCTTTTCCTGCAGTGGCAGTCTCACTAAGCCAAAGAAGTAAAGGGAATTAGCTCCTACACATACACCAGCCACGGAGGAGCTTCTGCTGTGTGCTTCTACAGAAGGCCCTGCAAATAAGGGGGAGTCCTCAGATTCCCCTCCTTGCCCTTCACACCCTTTACACTGTGTCCCTTAATCCCAGCTAAACTTTTCTATCCTAGTCCCCAGACGACGGTCAAGCAGAGCCTGTGGAAAAAAGAATGTGATGAGAGTAGTGTCTAGAAGTTTTCAGTAAAGATAAATTCATGTTTTTTTGTTTTTTTGTTTTAAATTGGTTTTTATTCTGAGATCACATCCTTTTTACACTTTAGTTTAAAAATATCTTACTTCATAAGATGACAAAGATAATAAATGTTTTTTTTTTTAATTTGGTGAAATAAACACAAAATTTGTGTGGTATTGTATAGCAATAAAATATTTTTTTGAAATATGTTAGTCTATTAATCTATGTATCTATGAACCACTACTATGGACTATAAGACCTTAAAAATAGAAATATTCAGACATCCCAAAGAACGATGAAATTTTAATATTATGAAACTTTAACTGCTCCTCCTGACAGTCAAATGAAAATTGTGAATGAAGGCAAAGGGTTTCTGTGTTAAATTTAAAACTATTTTAACATCAAGTTAATTCAACACAAAACATCTATTGCATGCCTATATGTTTATATGTTTACATGTCCTAGAGATGGATATGGATATATATCCATATATCTATATCGATATTTATATCCATATATCTATATCTATACACACACATACATATACATATATATGTGTGTGTGTAGACAGTATTTTCCTCTTCTGAATATATATATATATCCTGTCCTTAAGAAAATCATCTTGGGGAAGCCGGGATGGCTCAGTGGGTTGGGCGCTCACTTTGCCGCGCCAGTGACCGGGGATTGAATCCCGGCCCCGGCCCGTGTGGAACCATATGCTGAACTGGGAGCTCCCCCAGTTCAGTTCTCTCTCTGTCTCTGTCTCTGTCTCTCTCTCTCTGTCAAAAATAAAAAGAAAAAAAAAAGAAAATCATCTTCTACTCAAGGAGGTGGACATGCAAAGAACAATTGTAATAAAGTTTTTAAGTGACATAATTAGAAGTATTTTTAAACAAATGTTATAGGAATTCAGAAGAGGAAACTACTGTCTACTTGTTATGTAAAGCATCACAGAGAGGAGCATCGGCTTGAGTCAATTATTTCCAGTGAGTGGACTTGTAACGTATAGCCAATAATTTTTTCGTTGACACTACCTACTGCTTTGCAACATGTTTTGTGTTTTGACCACTCATGAGGTCAAAGGAAAAGAGAGTTACTCAAAAGTTTTAGACAAATGTAGAACAGTTATAGTTGGCAGCCAGTTACACAGAATGAATGTACTTCTATTAAATATTAACCATAATAATAATAATGATACAATGGGGCTAATGTGACCTCAGGTCTGAGAATAGAATTGAGTTGGCATATCAGCCAAAGATAATCATAGTGCTACAACACATTTCAAAGTACTAACATTCACAACATGAAGAGTTAGATTTTTCTATGAAGTAGAAATGTTTGCTAGTTTAAAAACTAAGCTGCTGCCAGACATATTTACTCTCATATGAAACACCTGAAGACTTAAACTGGTACAAATTTGAGCAGATAGCTTCCAAATAATTCATAAGAACAAATATCTGTATATCGCTATACTACAATGGAGACTTTGGATGGTGAAGTGGAAAAGTGGGGAACTAGAAATCATACAAACCTTGGGTTTCACTCCAGAGAATCTTTGGTAAGTTATTTCTCTTTAAGTTTCTCATTTGGAAAATGCAGATAATAATACCTTATTTACAGTATTTTTATGAGTATTTAGCAAGCTACTTTATGCATAGTCCAGAATGTTAACATTACAATTTTTCTTGAGGTGCTAAGATCTGTTAGGTATAACATACCAAAGTAGGATGCACAGCCAACCAAATAATCAATGTGCAGTGTAGGTGTACAAGAATCAGTTTCAGAAACCCCTTAGGAACTTCTGAGCCAGAAGGAGATCAAAATAAAGAGTACTGGCCAACAGAAATATAAGGTTTGCAAGATATAATATTAAAGTTTCTCATGATTACATTAACAATAATAAAAATAAAAAAAGTTAAAACAATTTTAATAATATATTTTATTTAACTCATTATAGTTAAAATATTAGCATTTCAACATGTAATCAACATAAAAATTGTAATGGTGTTATGCTGCATTTTTTCATATTAAGTTTTTAAAATTTGGTGTGTATTATATACTTATAGAATATCTCAATGTAGCGCATAGTAGTGCATGATAACGCCACAGGACTATGGCTGAAGTATTGGACAATACTTAAACACTTAAATACAGTGTTTCTCAAGGTGTGATTTCTTCCTTGGCAGCATCAGCATCACCTGGGAAGTTGGCTAGAAAAGGAAACACTCAAGCCCAATCCCAGAGCTATTGAATCAGAAACTCTGAAAAGTGGGACCTGGCATTTTGTATTTTAACAAGCTCTCCAGATGATCATGATGCCCACTAAAGTTTGAGCACCATTAGTCTAGAAGAACACACTTATTAAAAGTTAATGTGGATTCCCATCACTAGTGGGTATTTTTAAGTGTGGAATTTCATTCAGTCTCATGCGGGACCTGAGCTGCTTCATTCCTAACAAGCTTGCAGTAGTGTGGATGCTATAGCTCTACATCACACTCAGAGCGCTAAAAGACTGGGCGGTGTTGGACAGGCAAGAAGTAACCCCCAGGGTTGAGAATGAAAGGCCTAAAATCCGAAAGATGGTGAGAGAATTTTTATGAGACAGATTATTAAAGAGGGCTGCAAAGCCCATCCCCTGTCTTAAGGCAGGATATAGTGTTACTTCTTTCACCTAAAGCTTAGCAAGAATGGCATTAAGGGGTCAACCTGAAGAATTTGAGATGTTTCTCCTGGAGTTTGGAGGACTCAGGGATCTGGCGTCAAATTCCTGGCCAGGATATTGAGTAGTAGGAGTGACTGATGGCAGTGAGTTTCTCTCTCAGAGGAGCCATGATAGATGAGTAAATGATGATAGAGGGAGAGCTGACTCTGGGTGGGGAGCACATAATGCAATACATAGACAATGTAATATAGAGTTGTACACCTGGAACCTATATAATTGTTACAACCAACGTGACCCCAATAAATTTAACAATAAAATAATTTTTTTTAATGACTAAATGGATGCCTGTGGGTTTTCTGTGGCCCAAATGTGAACCCTAGAAGAAAGAAACTCAATTGCAACACTTCTGAAGTCCTGACAAATGGATTACATAAAAGGTGCAAAAAGATTTCACAACCAGAGCCTGGCTTCAACAGAGCAGGAAAAACTTTGGGCTGGTGAACGATGGCCACTTAATGAAGAACACAGGTCTGAGAGCCACAGCCATTGGGGGAAAACAGGGAGCCCTGCAAGGGAGCCTCTCACAGTCCAAGACAGCACAAATGAGTGAACAAATCAGCTTGAATGTATTAAATATTAAAAAAGGATTTTAAAATTACTCACATATGATATATATTTTTTTATATCTATGATATGTTCTTGTATATTTGCATTTAGTATTTTTAATATTTTTATAGGCCCAGAGAGTTTAAGTAGGAAATAGATCTGAATCCTTTACCGTCAGCCCCTGCATTCCAAACTGGAAAGGTTATATAATTGCAGTTGGCAGGTGGGGAGAAAGTGAGAAAAAGACCCTGTACCCCTCCCACTACAGGAAGCCCTATATGGGAGGGAAGACAGTGAGACATAGATCATTTGTCTTTGAATTACTGGCAAAAGTTAGACATTCAAACCAGAATCGTACTATGATTGCATTTTAAAGTAAATCCGCGGCTTTATACTTCCTAAGAAAGTCCAGAAAAGTCATGAACGTGGCACTTTTCTTACAGGAAGCAGAACAGGGGCTATGGAAAATAAAAGACAGTTGTGTCAATCACAATGGCATCTTGTGAGTCCTGCTTCTTCAATACAAAGCTGAGGCATTGTATAAAGTCCTGTATACACTAGCTTCACATTTTCCCCTCAAATAACTAGTTAGATGAAAAAAAGAAACCACTACTCATTAAGTCAATTGCTAAAAGAAATTGCTAGATTCTATAAGTAACACTGAATTTTATTTTGGCATAATGCATAGACATTAAAATACACATTTCACCCAAGGTCAAGAGGGTAGAGCACTATAGCATAAAACTGTGCAAATTATTTACTTTGAAGTTTCTTGTTAACAGCCTATGCTCATTTTGTAGCTTTGAGTCAATAACTTTTTTCTTAAAAAAAAAAAATCCATTTCTAAGTGCTCTAGAAGAGGAAATGCCTACTAGGAAATTTAAAAGCACAACTAAATAGCATTGCAATTTTTATTGATGCATGCATGTAGACTTAATCAAAACACATCATCCTCCAGGTTTTAAATTTAAAAAAAATATATATATAAGTAAATATACTAGGTGACCTGTTTTCCTTGAATGTATTTCTTATGGCTTTTGATTCTTATTATTTGATGTCTTTCAAATTTGAACTGAGCCATCCTGGTGCTATCTATCATGAACTAAACCTTATTCACAAGGATACAATTTCCTTCCCAAGAGAAGATAACTTTATATTGCTGAAGGAAAAGAAAGATTAGAATACGTGTAAAAAAAACAACAAAAAAGAAAGCTTCACACTATTTCAGTGAGTACTTAAAATTGACATCAATTGAGAAGCAACTGCTATGTGAGTAAAGAATGGCAGAATTTTTTCAGGGACAAGTATTAAAATACAAAACTTATTTTAATATTTAGTCAATACTTTGCATTAATCTCTTGCTATGGGGTAGCTATATGTCAGGCATTGTCTTTGGAAGAGATGAATATTTACTTCTTAAAAGTGATAAAATAAGCATAGTAACATGATCTCATATCTATAAGGCCTGAGTAATCTAGAAGTTTGCAGATATTTAATCTGCAAATCTAACTAAGCATTCATAACACTGTAGTTACTCAAATACATCTCTTTCCCCCAACGTATTTTCTTCTTTGAATTTAAGGTCAGGTATACTATTCATAAGGAGAATTACAGAAGCCTTAGAGTGCTGATTTTTTTGTGAGATGCAGCAGTCTTTAAACATTGTTGACATCATCAGTCCTAACCAAATATTTTTAAAGATATATTTATTATTTCTGACAGACAGAAAGACAGAGAAAAGAGAAAGGGGAGGGCCCAGAGTAGTCTCCATAATTGCACATCATTAGTTTTCTACATAGTTTCATTCCATAGGTGGGCACAGGGCTACACAGGGCAGGAACTGGCCAAGGGGCTCCAGAATCGGAGGCACGCCCTGTGAGCTCGGGGGGCCTCCCACATGGGAAGCTTGCCTTGGCAGGAACCAAACTGGGGTGGAAAGCACACCTCAGTTCAGCATATGGGTCCACAGGCATCGAGGCTGGGGCCGGGACCAGGACTGGGACTCAAACCTCAGACCCCAGGGCTGCAATGCAAGTGTTCAATCCGCTGAGCCATCCTGGTATTCCTACCAAATATTTTTTTAAGTAATACTAAGTTTCAAAGATGATTAAATTTTGATCTAAAAATATCCTCTTAGATCAATATCTTCTATTTTTCAAAAGAATGTTATAATTTCTGGTTGAATGTATGTTTATAGAAGAAACAGAGGGCTTCTTTTCAATCATACTCTTTTACTAGTACTTATTAACAGCCTGTGATATACCAGGCAGGCACTATATAGGGGCCTGGAAAAAAAAATTAAACACTGCTTTCTGACCTCAGAAAGCTGACAAGTTATGACGAGAATCTGACAAGTATATACAATTCATATTAAAATATTAGGTCTTCCTATCGATAGATGCATTATAGACTATTTTAACAAGACATTGGAACAATTAACACTGCCTGCAAATTAGTTTCAAAAGAAAAGAGATTTTAAGTTAGATAGAAATGAGACTGTACAGGTAGTTTGGAGCACATCTGTGGTATATCAATGACTAAAAGATGAAGGAAAAATCATTCAAATTCCATTTTTGCTGAAGCTTTCAGCTCAGTATTATCACTTAGCACAGTGCTGGACACGTAATAGCTTTTCAATAAAAACTTGATGATTGAATGATTCCAGAGGAAGGAGGATAAAAAAATACTGATTCCTCATTTTGCACTTATATCAGTTCACTAGATTTGTCCTCCTTTAGAAAAGCCTGCAGCTCTGAATCCAGGGCTTTGGTGAAGTAGAAAAGAAGTAAAAGATAAACCAGGTGAAAAAGTGGATGTTCTATTTTATCTCCTCTATTCCAGGCCTCCAGATTATCCCTTTACTCTAATTAATTTTTAATGTGTCTTTAAAGTGTCAAAGTATGTGCTGCCAAAGGAAAAGTGTCCTTAAGGACACTTTTAGAAAGTGCCCCTATAGAAAGTTGGCAGTTGTAGACTTTGTATAGAACACTGTTTGTATTGGTAAATTGTGGTCTCTCTTTTTCATACAGTATCTGTACAGCTCTTCTCCCTACTCACTATACTATCCAATACTTGTTTCTGTAGTAAGCAGATGGCTAGATGCAGATAGATAGCTCTATCAAAATAATAGTCATATATTACTGTTTATGCTCCTGTAAATGAACAGTAATATAGACATGGTATGATTTGAACTTTCTCCATACTGAGCTCAGTATTGCTCCATTTTATGTCATTTTTCAAAAGGCAGAGAAGAACAGTGCCTAATAGAGTTTTGAGCTAATTACAAAAATATATGGAATTGTTTTGAAAATTTCTTTTATAGACACGTGCAGTTAACAAAGTGGTTCTGTGGCATTGCCTGCTTTTCAGAGAATGTTGAACACTTAAAAGACCATATATGTATGTATGTGTGTGTGTGTGTGTGTGTGTGTGTGTATATATATATATGTATATACACACACATATATATACATATATATGTATATATATATACACACACACACACACATATACACACACATAAACACACACAACATACATATATATGGATAGTTCACACATGGAGAGATCTCAGAAGAGATCTTAGGGTTGTGTTTAAGACAACATCCCAATATCTTAAATAGAGAGAAAGCATTCCATCTAAACTTTAGCTCAGTAGTGTTCTCTTTAATAATGAAACTTGTAGAATATTAATATAAAATTAGGTAGCCAAAAGGTACAGTCACTGTATATGGTTATTTTTTTAATGTTACAGAGTAAAAACAAACAAAAAGAAAAAGAAAAACTAGACAGTTATGTTTAGTTTTGCAAATTACAGGAATGTAGTTTAACTAGAAAGTTAATGTTGAAGGACTCACACTTCCTGATTTTAAAATTTATCACGTGTGGTTTTGGTCCTTTTACCATCTGACTTATTTCAGATAGTACAATACCATCAAAAACCACATGATTTAATTCATCTGTGGCATATAAAACAAAAAGCAACAAATGAATAAAACAAACTCACAGACACAGGCAACGTCATGGTGGTAACCAGAGGGTAAGGGCAGTGGGGGGGAGGTTGAAGGGGGGTCAAAGATACGGTAACAGAAAGAAACTGGACTTAGGGTGGTTAACACGCAATGGAATATAGAGATGATATATTATAGAAATGTGTACCTGAAACTTATGCAGGTATTAACCAATAAATTTAATTAAAAAAAAAAACAAAAAACGCTTGTTTTATAAAACTGAAAGCAAAAAAGAAACAAAACCACATGGACATAGTCAATAGTTTAGTGATTACCTGTGGGTAAGTGGGGAGGTGGGTAAGAGAGGAGGGAGAGGCAGCTAAATATATGGTGATGGAAAGAAAGATGACTCCGGTAGTGAACACATATTGTAACATATAGATGAAGTACTATAGAATTGTACACTTGGAACCTATGTAATTTTTACTAACTAATACCACCCCAATACATTTAACAATAAAAAACAAAACCTTGTTTTTCCATAGACTATGATGCTGCTGCCACCAGCACATTCTAAAAAGATATGTTGTACAAAATTCTCCTCTATTATATCACACATATTGCATTAAATCACAGAAATGAGAAAATCATATACAATATACCTTAACCAAAACTGAAAATATTTTTTTGACTTTTCATTTCAGTGGTTGGGAAGTCTAATATCATTTTTGCATCTGTTAGAGGATTGTGTTACCACCATCTCTGTAGTTGAAAGAAAAATGAGTTCTACTGCTAGAGGAACTTTAGGACATTAAGGAACTGAATTTAAAAGGGGAAGAATCTTACTACAAAGGTACAATAGTTCAAACAGCATGGTACTGGCATAAAGATAGACATACAGGCAAATGTAATAGAATAGAAAGACAACTAAAACTCATATATATTGTCAAATAAATTTTGATAGCATGTTGGGACCATTCAATGAGAAAAGGACTGTCTTCCCAACAAACGGTATTTGGAAAAATGAATGTTCGCATACAAAAAAATTAAGCTGGATCCATACCTTATACTATGTACACAAGTTAACTCAAAATGTATAGAAGATTTTAATAAAAAAAAGTGAAAACAATAAAAATCTTAGGGATAAAGGAGAAATTTTCATGACATTAAAAAGTAGTGAAAACTTGATACGTGATATAACATCCATGAACCTTTAAAAATGATGCTAAATCAAAAAAAAACAAGTATTGTATGATTTCACTTAAATGAAGTACCTACAATAGTCAAATTCATAAGAAAAAAAATACAATAATGGATTCCAGGTTCTGGATGGGGAAAGAAGGAATGCAGAGTACCGTAGACGTTCAATAGGAACATCAATTAAATGTGAGATAATGAAAAATTCTGGAGATGGATAGTGGTGATGTTTGCATAAAAATGTGAACATAATACTGGAGTATACATTTCAACATGGTTAAAATGGTAAATTTAATGTGTAATTTACCACACACACAAACACATTCACACTCACACACACTCACTCTCATTCACGAGAAAACAAAAAACAAGGAGGCATGTATAAACCTAATTTCTGGTATTAATATAACCAGCATTATAACCTATCATATTGGGACAAAAGCTTCTGCTTTCTGTAATAATTACTCTAGGACACTTAAAGCCTTTTGAAAGTGTATTTAAATTTTGAGAATAGCAGAATTCCATAGATACAAGAAAAAAAATGGATATATAAGAGACAATCTTATAGAGCTTTTTAAATTTATTACTACAATTTGTCTAAGTATTCATTGAAGTTCAGAGAGAACTTGAGTGAAATCTTTCTGTTTGAGAAATTAATTTTATAGGATATGAAGATTTATAACATGCAGGGTGTCAATGCCTGAATAGAATCTTGTTTTAATAACCCAAAAAGGAATTAATACACTTGAATTTTTAAATGTTAAAGGCTAAAGAGAATTATAACTATGATAGCTATGTTTTTTCCTCTTTTTGGGTGGGGAGCAAGACCATATCTTTGTTATTCTTTTATTCTATCATGGTGTCATCACAAATTTTATCTTAACAAGTACCTTGTTTCCTTATAGTAACAACTCCCCTCCCTATACTGTAATGAACTAAAATCGTGGGTTCAGAGGAGACCTTATAGATTAAGAAGATTGTCTATGATTTCTCAATCTACTGTGGAAGCTGGAATCAATAGAACTTTCCAACAGTGTGATGCAAAAATAATCCTGCATGAATCTAAGTGCACATATAGACTAGATATATAAATAGAAGCTATTTTCTCATCTTGAAAGTTGAATATGCTTCAACAAAAAAGTTGAACCTTGAAATAGAGACGATAAGAGATGGCAAACCATATATGGGGATATCCATCATCCCCCTTTATGTCTGGCTATCACAAATATATCTGAGCTATAAAGAGATGAGAAACTTGAAAACAGATGGCCTTTTTGTTTCTTTCTATATGAATTTTGGAGCATTTGAAATAAACATCAATTATATTATTGAAATGAAAGAGCAGTCTACCATTTCATAACTTCTGTCTTTACAATGAGTGAATTGCTGCCATGTCTTTTCCTTATTATAGTGAATTGAGAGCATTTGCTACTTAGTACTAGGATAATTTTTGGAATCTATAGCATATCATTTATCTTCAAGTAATACAACACAAACTGGGATCGATATGTCAATCAACCAAAACCATTTGACCTTTCTCAAAGGTCCATAATATGTGCATAATCCCAAAATTACTTTGATATTTTAATCTATGTGTTACTGTCTGTTAAATGGGAATCGTGGCATTCTATTATTATGTATACCTAATTATAAGCCTATTCCAGAGCAGAGATAAAATCTTTCATAAACTGTTTTGTGTTAATTAAACCCTAATGACAGCCATGTAACAACCCATAGCTTTTTACCATAGCTTTTGCACTTTAGAGATTTCTTGTTAGTATAATCATATAACAATAGCTAATATCATATGTGTGCACCTATGTTACATATGTGCCAGTCTATCAAGAAAAATCCAGCTATAAATGCCTCTATTTTTCATATTACATGGCTAGATACTTTCCAGAAAGTCCTCATACATACCTATAATACAATTTTATTGGATATACATTTTTTATAATGTTAACATAGGTTCAATAAAACTTCCAGCTGTTTTGTTGTTGGTACTGGTGAGGAAGAGAACAAACATCATTATTAACATAGCTCCAACAATTTTCTATAACTATTATAACAAGCCAGAACTGTGTATCAAAATCACAAGGGTATCTGCTGAAGGATCAAGATACCTAAGATGATAAAATAAGGAGCAGAGATTTAAGAATATGATTTAAATTGCAAAAGTAACCAGTAGTATTAGTAATAAAAATGATAAAAATTATGAAGAGATAGGAGAGATTATTCAATAAGTGATATAAATGGACATGTTCTAATCTTGCAGAGTAAGGAATCATACATGAGGATTAGAATTGGTAAGCCCTGAAAACTCTATCTATAAGGTCTCCCTGGAAAAAATCAAGCCATTGTCCAAACATAATGAGAATCATCACAGGGCTGGATAAGACAGCCCTTGTAAAGATAGGATTATAAATACTAAAGTTAACAACAAAAAATTTTAAATGGTATTCCATCACCCTTACCCTAATTGTTTCTAAAGCTGAAGAAAAATGTGGCAGAATATTATAGTCCATCTCTAACACGAAGTTAATTAGAATTTGTAAAAACATTTTTAAAATACTTTTTTTGGGGGAAGCCGGGATGGCTCAGTGGGTTAAGCGCTCACTTTGCAGCGCCAGGGACCGGGGATCGAATCCCGGTCCCGGCCCGTGCAGAACCATATGCTGAACTGGGAGCTCCCCCAGTTCAGTTCTCTCTCTGTCTCTGTATATCTCTCTCTCACTCTCTGTCAAAAATAAATAAATAAATAAATATTAAGAAACATTGTTCCAAATTTGTTAAAAAAAATATATTAAAATACTTTTTTTTAATATATTTTTATTTATTTATTTATTTTGACAGAGGGAGAGAGAGAACTGAACTGGGGGAGCTCCCAGTTCAGCATATGGTTCCGCATGGGCTGGGATTTGATCCCTGGTCCTCGGGGTTGCAAAGTGAGCGCTCAACCCACTGAGCCATCCCGGCTTCCCCATTAAAACATTTTTTAAATAATAATGTGACTTTATTATTATAACCTTTCTAAAATAAGTTCATAAGGTGAGTCCTTTCTAGATACACTGGAATTTTAATAATGATAACAAGCCAACATTAATTTAATTTTTCACCAATAATAATTATCCAAAAATGAGGTTTGGTGTTTATTATGCCAATGATATTTAATAAGGCAAAAATTAAGTTGCTAGGGACCTTACATTATATTGAAATTTACTAACATCACTAAGGTTTTTTATTTTCAATTTATTTTGTTTTTGAGAAAGAGAGAAAAGAGAGAGAGAGAAGGGAGAGACCAGAGCAGTCTCCATAGTTGTACATCATTTGTTGTAACATGGTTTCATTCCACACAGACGGGTGTAGGCTACATGGGGCAGGAACCATCTTGGGGCCCTCCCACTTGGGAGGCAAGAATCTTTGCCACTGAGCCATCTCTGTGGTTAGCAGTGGCACTGAAGTTTAGCATATGGGTTTGCATGGGCTTGTTCTGGGAATCAAACTCTGGACCTAGTGATTGAGAGGCAAACGCTCAACTGCTGAACTATACCAGCAGCCACGTCACTGTTTTGTTTGTTTGTTTGTTTGTCTGTCTGTTTTAATTTATTGGGATAAATTTGGTCAGCTAAGTTTCATGTGTTCCAGGAGTACAATTCTACATCATCTATGTGTTACACCATGAGCTCACTACCCAGAATCAGGTTTTTGTTTTTGTTTTTCTCATCACCATATACTTGGATCGCCCTCCTCCCTCCCCCACACCCCTTCTGAACTCTGCCCCTCTGATAACCACTAAACTATTGTCGATGTCCATGAGCTTTTTTGTTTTTTTGTTTTATTTATTTATTGCATTGGAGTAAAGACAGTCTATTCAACAAATGGTGCTGGGAAAATTGGACAGATACATGCAAAAACAAAATAAAATTAGACCACCTTCTTTCATTATATAGAAAAATAAACTCAAAATGGATTAACGACTTAAATATAAGACCTAAAACCAAAAAATTCCTGGAAGAAAATATAGGAAATAACTTCTCAGACACTACCCTTAGCAACAGGGTAAGGGTGATGGAATAACATTTAGCAACACCTTCAATGATATATCTCCTTGGGCAAGAGAAGCAAAAAAAACAAAAACAAATGGGACTATATACAACTAAAAAGTTTTTTATAGCAAAAGAAACCATCAACAAAACAAAAAGACATCCCACACAATGGGAGAAAATATTCAACAATGAGGCATCCAATAAAGGGTTAATATCCAAAATCTATAAGAAATTCATACAACTCAACACCAGTAAAACAAAATATTCAATTAAAAAATGGGCAGAAGACTTGAATAGATGTTTCTCCAAAGAGGACATACAGATGGCCAATAGACACACGAAAGGATGTTCAACATCACTAATCATCAGAGAAATGCAAATCAGAACCACAATGAGATACCACCTCACTTCCATCACAAGTTTTTATAAGCAATAAATTCTGTTATAACAGTAATGAGGTTCTAAATGGTCACAAATCAGTGTTCAAATTATACCTCCCATGATGAAAAAACCCAGACTAATCATCTTCTTTTCTAATTATATTTTCTTTGCTACTGCTGCTAAGTTGCATCCTTTTTTTTTTTTTTTTTTCATTTTGGTTAAAATGTGAATGCTCTCCAATATTCACAACTCTTTGCTTTCTCATTAATTCGGCTGGTTATATACACTCTCACGGTTTCAGACACTTCAATGTCTTATTATTTTTTTATCTTATTTACATACAAGTTAGTTCAAACTGATATGCTAAGTGACTGGATCACACAGTGCCCAAAACATGTTTGCCTACAATGAATGGAGCGCCTAGAATGGGCCAGGTTATGAATGAACTAATGAAAAATTAAATACATTTGTAGAAAGGAAAAATGTTTACCTTGTTTTAAAAATATGAGGAGGTATAAGATTCTTGAAACAGAAAATGTTGCTCTATAATATTTCATTACAGCAGTAGGATTAGACTGGTAGGGATTAAACTTTTTCCTAATCAAGTACCATGCTGCTACCTTTTGTAGTTCACTATATGCTATGTACATCCTCAATCCCTACTATGTGGTTATATTTTATTTCCGAATATACACAATTTATCTTGGACATACATGTTTTTTACATATATATTTATTATTAAGCATACATTTTATATTTTTCCAAGTATATTGTCTTATTACATGGTGTTAATATTATCCTTTATTAGATCAAATATTTTTCTCATGGTCAAGTGAAAATTAAGTTCTTGTTAAAGTGCCTACCTCTTAGTTTTATGGATCAAAGAACCTATAACTCCATAAAAATAAAGTTTGCATGCAACTAATTACATTATGGTATAATTAGTATATGGTGACATGAAGTTCATTTTCCATAAGGACTCTATTACTGAAGCTTCAGTTAGTTACTCGTAATGAAGATTCTGGCAGTCTTATTCACCCTCTTATTATTATAGTTTGTAGCTTTTAAAAGTAAATGACTTGAATTTCAATTCAATTTTATAAAAACATCAAGGTGCATTTACTTTGCCCTGTATAAGATACTGATGAGTATGCAAAATGAGGTTAATGCAACAGGTAAAATAAATCATCCCATGTCTCAACTAATAGCCCTAATAGTTTAGCAAACCACATAAAAGTTGGTTTTTAAATGGACACTTAGGCTAATTTGACAGCCTGCTTGCCATTAGGCAACAATTACTGTTGTTAAAATGACATGTTCTTTTTCTGTTCCTAGTCGAATCTAGGAAAAATAAGAGGTAGGAAGAAAGGAGACAAACTGTTTACTTTCAACATTAAATTGTGGTGCCTGTGATTCAAACTCATTATGCTTACGTAGCTGAAGCAGCTAATAAATTTCCACCACAAATACTTAGTACCTAAAACACTTTGTGTTTATTAGTTAAAACTGTATACTATAAACACATTGCTTCTAGGAAAGAGATTTATTCAAAAGTTGTATTTTGTATCATAGTATTAGTCACTTTCTTCCAATATTTGAAATAAGATAGAAACTTTCACTATAAACTATATAAATAACAGGGTTATAATTTTTTTTAGCTTTAGTATTGTAATAGAATATTAAATAGATTTATTTCTGAAAACCTGACGCAGTAACACTCAACTCAGAGGTATTCAACCTTTTGACTTCCCTTGGCCACAATGGAAGAAAATTGTCTTGGGCCACATATAAAATACACTAACACTGATGATAGCTCATAAGCTTTTAGAAAATGCAAAAGCACCTCTTGTTTTAATAAAGTTTATGAATTTATGTCGGGCCACATTCAAAACCATCCTAAGGTGCCTGGGGCCCTCGGGGCTCAGGTTGAACAAGCTTGGTTCAACTGTTCTCTTTTTCTTGTTCTCTTTCTCTTCTGTTCTTCCTCATTTCTGCCCTCCTTTTACCTTTCTTTCACAGTGCAGTAACAGCGCAAAGACTATGTTTTTATTTTCCAATAAAAATCGTTGTTTAAGCCACATAAGTCAGTGTTGTGTTGCATAATACTTTTCTTTTATATGCCTCTAGATCAATGAGCCAGGAGAATAAAAACTTTACATTCCAAACATCTTATAATAAGCAAACCCGTTATTCTGATATTTTTTTCTTTTTCTTTTGTAGATTAATATTAATGTTTTGCTTTAAAATCAAACAGATATTAACGATTTAAAATTAAATATTTTAAAGTTCTATTTCTCACCCATATCTTTTAAGAAAATTGTACAAAATGGGTTGAGATTAAAAATCTTCCCCACTACCTGTCTTTGTAAATAAAGTTTTATTTTATTTTATTGTTTGAGAGAGAGAGAGAGAGAGAGAGAGAGAGAGAGAGAAAGGGGGAGAGCCCAGAGCAGTCTCTATAGTTGTACACCAATAACTGTGACATGGTTTCATTCTACACAGGTGGATGTGGGGTGGGAACTGAATTGGGGGCCTCCTCCTCTATGGAAGGTGAGAACTTTCACCACTGAGCCACCCCAGCAGGTACCAGTTTTGCCACAGTTCTGAATATGGGAATTGAAGCCCAGGCCTCATGATTGTGAGGCAAGCAATCAACCATTGAGCTATCCCAGCTTCCCTAAATGAAGTTTTATTGAAACGGCTACATCTATTTCTTTACCTATTGCTTATGGCTATTTTTACACAATGGCAGAGTTAAGAGGTTGTAACAGTTACTGTCGGGCCTAAAAGCATAAAATGTTTATAGTCTAGCGCTTTATAGCTAAAGTTTGCCCACTTCATTAGAGCACATATTTATATTACTATTTTTGACCTCCTAGTCAAAGATTGCACTGTCATATCATTGGTTGGAAGGCTACTGCCTCACATTATAAGATAATCATTAGGCATTTATCCCTTTATTCAACCATTCTTAAATGATCCCTCCTTGCCAGGTCCTTTGCCAGGTGATGAAAAGACAAAGCTTGCTAAGAAAGCTCTTGATAATAAAAAATGTGCAGACATATATTTTAATATAATGTGCTAAACTCTAATAGACATATGATTATTCTATCACTGCATACAGTGTGTGTAGTATGAAAGTTATACCTGTACCCTTTGCCCTTCCAATTCTCCAAAGTAATAATTCTCTGAATAGAGAAGCGTTAGTCTTTTTCTTTTTTTTTTTTTTTTGCTAAATAAAAATAACTTCATTGTATTACTTGAACTTTAAGTATGTGTTTACAAAACTTTACTGTTTTGTAAACTTGTTGAGAGCCATGTAGCTATAAGTTATGAATAGTATTATTGGTTTTCCTGGCCTAATTTATCCTATTTATCTATCTTTCTCTTCCCCTATACTGCTTTCATACAGTTTTTTAGAACTAATCTGAAGATATATATTTTGTTTTTAAAAAAATATTAACTGTTTCCTCTCCTTTAAATGGAAACAACATGTTTCAGGTCTGTGAAAAGCTCAGGACAATGTATTGTAACTACAGATTTCTTCAGTGCAATTAAGGACATTGCAGATGAGTACTATTTTGACAATAAACTAGCTTTTACAAGAAAAAGCTTTTTCAGGCAGCAGAAAATATTTTAATCAAATTCTATACTAAAAGCTTATGTTATATAAAGAAGAGTCTAACATAAAATATAAAAGTAAAAGCCACCTTCTTTTGAAAAATATCCTCTGGTATTCCCCAAGTAACCATGATGTCCCCTTTCCATAAGAGATACAGTGGGAAGAGATTGATGACATATGGCAGGGCAGCATCATGGCTTCAGCTCCATTAATTTAAAGTGCCTTTTCCTTTCACTCTCTGGTGTAAATTGTTGAGCAATCACCATTTTTCTTTACCTTTCTCTTTGGGTGATATAGTTTGTGTCATGCCAGGATCACAGTTCCCTGACATTAATTATAAACCACTGAAATCTACTGTTTTACCTCATGCCCACGAGGACAAATTCTGTTAAAAGATATATGGTATAAACTGAACACTTGAGCTCTTCAAGAATTTCATTTCACCTCACTACTTTACAATCCAGTGATTGATTTTTTTTTTTCCATATTAAAAGCTATAAAGAGATCACTCTGTATTCAGGGATACATACTGTTGAAAACTTCAAAACACAATAGGTATGTAGAATAAAAAGACGTCCTCAAAACATTTCCCTTGTGGGTACCCCAAAGTCAAATTCAGGACAAAACTCAACCATCATCTAGCATCTAACCAATTTACAAAACACACAATTTATGAGATACAATAGAAGAAGACTAGTAAACAACCACTTTAAATATCAGTGCAGATATTTCCTCACAACCAAAGAAGATATACACTTTCCATTTAAACTCATAGGACACTAAGTATTATAACAGTAATTTTTTTTAATATACAGACAAATATTTAAGCATAATTATTTTTTATTTAGAAAACTTTCTTTTGAACTACAAAACAAAGGCTCAATTTCATACCCAAAACTCTTGGGAATAGAATTGAGCTTCTTCTCATTATTTGCATGTGCCTTAGAACACATGTGATAAAATGGGGGTTTGACTTACATTAAATTCTTTAATATATAAAACATGTTTCACACACTAAAACCCATCAAGCCACTATATATTCAGAGGTATTATATTTTAAAAAATGTAATCATCTAAGACTATTTGTAAATGACAAGAATCAATGATGCAATCAGAAAAGGAAAAGGTATCATAAATTTTGTTCATTTTTATCCAAACAGAACCTGACAGCCACTTGAATATTTTTGTTGTTGTTGTTTTTAATGGGTCTTTATTGTTAAAAAAAAAAAATCAACTAGACTCTATCCGAAGGAGATAAAAATCTGCTTAGGTACAAATTATATTGTGTAGGTAACTTTTCAACAATATATTTTCACAAAGCTCATAGGATTCAGTTGTACTTCTCAAAAAGGAAAATAACATCTAGATTGCATGGGATTAATAGAGGCAATTTAACTTTTAAAAAATCACTAAGATAGTGTATTGACTAAAAAAACTCTAATAAAGCTAATGGTGCTCTGTGTATTTTTTAAGCTATTTGTCACCTAAGAATTACTTACTAAAGAGTTTCACCTCATTTCTTATCACTCCCCATTTCTACATTTATTCTTATATTCTCCTTCCCTCTCATGTGCAATATCTTGGATGATCTAAGTTTTCTTGACCTCTCTACTTCCTTTCCAGGTTAGATAATACCACTGGGGTCCTGCATGATCTGCTCACATAGATCAAGTAACACTGCATCGTTCCTTTTTGCTTACTGCTCCCTCCAACCCAGTATACTGGTAGACATTTTGAGAGTAGGGTTGAATATGATTGCTGGTGTTATCTCTAAGAGTTTGCATAGATTGTCATCCATAATCTTTACCTAGTGACAACCAACAAACATATTTAAGTAATTGTTTAATATATCAATAAACTACTACTAGAAGAAATGTATAACAAAAATAGTGAGACAAGGACTTACACAATAATTTTTAAAGATTTATTTTTATTATTTTTTGACAGAGAGACAGACAGACAGAGTGAGAGACAGAGAGAAGTGGGAGGGCCCAGAGCAGTCTCCATAGTTGACAGCATTAGTTTTCCATATAGTCTCACTCCACAGGTGGGCACAGGGCTGTGCAGGGCAGGGACTGGGCCAGGAGCCTCCCGCATAGGCTCTGGCAAGAACTGAACTGGGGGCACACCCCAGTTCAGCGTATGGGTCCGCATGGGCCAGAGCCGGGATTTGATCCTTGGTCTCTGGGGCCGCAAAGTGAGCACTTAACCCGCTAAGCCATCCCAGCTTCCCCACACAATATTTTTTACAAAGGACACACTTTTGAAAAAAAGTAAAAGAACTAACATATGGCCCTTTGTTTAAAAAAAAACAAAACACACTATAATTATTTTTTTGTTTGTTTCTTTCATTTCAAACCAGTTAAAAGTCAAAATTTCCATTGCAGAAGGAGTGAGCTAATTTTTGCCTACAAGAAGAAATAATGATTTTGGTGTCAGAACTTGGAACTATAGAAGGAGTAAGAAAAGATGACAATAAACTAGAACCTGAGGGGAAGCATGGCCCATCAGAAGTTCACCCTGGCATGGCATGAGTGAATTTTTGAGTAATAGCTAATATTACATTTTAAGTTGCTTCCCATATGGTATAGTGCTGTAAACTATTTCCATTTTAGCAAACATTGAGTAAAACTTTGAGTACATACAATTATCGTGAATTTGTATCACTGGAGGTGGAAAGAGATTAAGGTGTCCATGAGTGTGCAATGTGGGATGAAGCTATCAAGGAAGCAGATAAAGAGGCCCAGTGTGAAAACTGAGATATAGGCAAAAAGAGGATATCAGAGCAAGAGTTGAAAAGGAGAAATGACAGCTCTCAGAGAACTATTAAAGATGTTATTGAGTATATCCATAGTTATACTAGCTAAGAATAAGTAAGTAGAATAAAATATATTCTAGCTATTAACATTGAATATTAAAAATAAGAGTCTCCAGCAGGCTAACAGATTTGAGAACAGCAAATTTGTCTTACCAATATATAAAAGCTTCTACTCTGAAAAAAGTTTAAATATCTGGTGGGTATTTTATGATTAACAAAGCACTTCTGCAAACAATCTAAAACCACATATTTATTTTTTTAAATGTTGTATTTATTTATTTATTTATTTATTTATTTATTTATTTATTTATTTCTGACAGAGAGAGAGACAGAGACAGAGACAGAGACAGAGAGAGAACTGAACTGGGGTAGCTCCCCAGTTCAGCATATGGGTCCACACGGGCCGGGGCCGGGATTTGATCCCCGGTCCCTGGCGCTGCAAAGTGAGCGCTTAACCCACTGAGCCATCCCAGCTTCCCCCACATATTTATTAACATAATAGATGAATTAAAATATAAAGTGTACTAAATAATATTATGTAACAGTTGCATTGTCCTCTTGCAAAGTACACTTGAATACATGAAACATGGTGTACTAGGTAGCAAGAAAAATGTATGAATCTTACTGAGATTAAAGGAAAACACTTCAATGAGAATGATGTTGGAATGTAAATGAGAAATCAGGAAGCAAGCAGCCTTCAGAGTGATGGAGTGTGTGAAACAATGAACAAAACTGAACACATTCAGCAAGTGAACAATTCTTGCTAGAAAAGAGATTGTGTTCTTTTTTTGTAGTCATAGATGAAGTAAGCCCTGTGAAGATACTGCATCTCTATCTGGAAGCCATGATTCTGCATAAAGGGGTATGTTTTGAAATCAAATTTCTTCGTGGGCAGATAATATGAAAGAGACAACATGCCCAAATTTTCAGTTTTTAGGTCAGTGCGAATAAAATGGGTGCAGTGGAATTTCTCCCAACACCATTATTAATCTGCATTTGTCTTGGAAAAAAGAAAAATAATAATGTAGCATTCTACATCAACAGAATTCACATCTAAAATGCAAATAGTTACTGTTGGATATGACATTAAATTTGAAAGTCTCCAGAGGTAAATCGAAGGCCATACTGTGTGTCTCCCACCTCAAGTCAAAGTTAAACATATTATGATTAGACAGATGGTATGCCACAAGGTGATCAACCTTTTTCAGTGTTGTATATACTTTATAATGACCAGAGTGGACATAATAGTGCAAATGCTATGAAGCCAGCAATATTTCATGGTGACATCTGTAGATGGCTCTGTGTATATTATGCCTGGCTATCCTCTCTTGCAATGAGCCAAAAAATAATAGCTATATAAATAAGGTATAGGAAAGGTTTTGGTTTTTGAATAAAAGAACATAAGCATAAGAATTATTTAAATGTGCTTTTATCTTATATGTATAAAGGAATATTCATTTTTTATGAATAATTTTCAGGGTGATAAACCTTCCAGTTACATATTTTTTAAATTTTTTTTATTGTTTTGACAGAGAGAGAGAGAGATACAAAGACAGAGAGAGAGTTCCCCCAGTTCAGCATATGGGTCTGCACGGGCAGGGGCCGGGGCCAGGATTAGATCCTCAGTCCCAGGCGCTGCAAAGTGAGTGCTTAACCCACTGAGCCATCCCGGCTCCCCCAGTTATATTTTTATGTGTTTGGATTCGTTCAACTGATAAAATAAAATACTCATTAGAGAAATGAAAATATATGAAGAAAAATTATCAACTGTCATCATCAACTGAATTAAGAAAAATAGTAGATCCAATTGGCTTCAATTTTTATCTGGTACTTTTCATGATAGGTACTCATAGTTCCCACCTTTCAGTTGGTGATTTAATTTTTTTATAAAGATTTATTTTATTGTTTTTGACAGAGAGAGGCAGAGACGGGGGACGGGGGGGGGGGGGGCGCAGAGCAGTCTCCATAGTTGTACATCATCAGTTTTTGACATGGTTTCATTCCACACACGTGGGCGGGGGCCGCGCAGGGTGGGAACTGGGCTGGGGGCCTTCTGCATGGGAAGCGCACCCCAGTTCAGCATATGGGTCCACAGAGGCCGAGGCCGGGACTTGATCCTCTCTCCCTGGAGCTACAAAGCGAGTGCTCAATCCGCTGAGCCATCTTGGCTTCCCCTGGTGACTTAATATTGAGGCTAAGAAATCTGGTATGCAACGGCCTAATATCAGATTCACTGTTGTAGGATATAATCTGCCTTTGATGAACCTAGAGACCATCTTATTAAGCGAAATAAGTCAGACTGAAAGAATCCGGAAACATATGACCTCACTTACAGGTGGAATATAAAACTAAAAGTAACAAAGACACAGAGACCTATGGACACACTCAATAGCTTGGTGATTGCCTGAGGGAAGGGGAGGAGGGGAGAGGGAGAGAGGGAGGGGAGGAGGGAGAGGGCACCAGCCTTATGGACACACTCAATAGTTTGGTGGTTACTTGGAGAGGGGGGAGGTGGGGGGAGGGAGAGTTGCCAAGGGAGGTGGGAGTGGGCACCAGATATATGGGGTTGGAGGAGGAGCTGATTCTGGGAGGTGGACGCATAATGCGATGCATGGGTCATGTGATGTGGACTTGTACATTGAGAAACTATCTAATTGTTACCAACCAATGTCACCCCATTAAATTTAACAATAAAAAATAAATAAATAAATAAAAAGAAAATCATTGTCATCTGCTTTTCTGTGTGTGTGTGTACATTTATATATGTACTTATATGAATGCAGAGACTAGCTTAATATTTTAGAAGTATATTACCAATTATTGTTTACCTTTAGGTATACTATTGTGCTTAGAGATATTATTGTTTAAAAAGCAAAGCCCAGGAAAAAAATTTAGGGAGCCAGAGGAGAAAGAACAATTAAATAACTCAATAATATCATAGTTTATAGTAGAAATTTTCCATTTATATTATGTTAGGAAATTTTTTACTTGAAAAAATAAAAACAATTTTCTTTTCTCAAAATCTCATCTAAAAGCCAAATTCTTTCAAATAACAAGAATGGCCTGAAGGAGATGCCGGAATGGCTCAGAGGGTTAAGGGCTCACTTTGGAGCCCCAGGGACCGAGGATTGATTCCAAGTCCCGGCCCATGTGGACACATATGATGAACTCGGGTGTGCTTCACATGTGGGTGGCCCCCAGTTCAGTTCTCACTCCCAGTTCAGCCCCCACCCACCTGTGTGGAACAAAACCATGTTGAAAACTGATGACATACAACTATGGAAGTTACTCTGCGCCCTCCCCCTTCTCTCTGTCTCTGTCTCTCTCTGTCAAAAACAATAAAATAAATCTTAAAAAAAATAAAACGGCCTAAAAATCTTGAATAAAAATGGCCAAAACTCTCACTTATTATGTGAAAATACCAGAAAAGAAATTTTTATCCAGAGAAAAGTGAAATAAACTCCATTTAATATTTCTCATTCTCTTCTTCTATCA
>PVKE010008502.1:0-47509 GCA_004027555.1 Craseonycteris thonglongyai
TCTCTCTTAATGTTGACCTTTTGTACTCATGAACCTTCCTCCCCCATAGCCTCTCTTGCTGCCCCCTCCCCCCCACTCCATCCCCCCACTCCATGCCCCCACTCCTAACCTCAGCCTTCTCTGACCTCATTGCCCTACTGCAGGTCCACCTCCCTTCCATGTGCTATCATGCTTCTTTCTTCCAACAGGACTCTATAAATGGAGTTGCAATTACCTATTTGATTCTTTATTTTTTCCTTAGACCTAATCTGAAATTTACCAATCTTGCATTGTTTCAAATAGCAGTCAGTAGAGAGTGGCGTACATTTATTTCATGCTAAATATTTAGAAGTAATTTCATAATAGAGCTCTTTTGGACTCTCCTGTTAGATATACTCTAACAATGACATGGGATTGGGATTAAGTAGTATCTGCAAAGCATTACAATTACAGTGGTACTTTGTACTCATCATTAATTGGTTCTGGGAGGTGGGATGAGTACCAAACAAACAATGAGTACTGAGACAAAATTTTCACATCATAATGTGAGTACCAAATTTGACAAATTTCAAAGCAGTTGAGTACCAAGGTATAACTGTAGTAGTGAGGGAAAGGTAGTTCAAGTGACTGATTTGTGGAAGTTGATCAATGAAAGTAAAAAAAAAATACGATGTTGAAGGTTTTCTGTTTGCAACATTTCTTAACAAATATTTTTCTCCAGATTTTAAGTGTATTATGTATGAGTCGACTTTCTGGTTGCAAAACTTTAGTTTTTTTAATAATGTGTAACTTCAAAATGAATCATGTGCTTATGCAAAGCACTTTAAATATGCCAATTTTATAATAATCATAACCTGAAGGCTCATGTTTTTCTCTTTATTTTGAAAATGTTATGTCTCATTTTCATTACATTTTATAGATATATTACCATATTTTTTGCTCCATAAGATGCACCTGAGCTGCCTGGACCTGCTCTCCTTCCATGCAGTCCCTGCTTTCTGATCTGGCTGCAGGCTTCCCCACGACATCATTAAGGTCCCCAACGTGCACTCTTCTTTGCAGTATTCGCTCCATAAGACGCACACACTTTTCCCTCCACTTTTTTGGGGGGGAAAAAGTGCGTCTAATGGAGCGAAAAATACGGTATGTACCATATAACCTGTACATATTGCATTCAATCTAGATAGTGTTCTCTTAGGGCACTTTAATGATATGTTGTTGTTCTTGAATTCTTTTATGTATTTTTCAGAAATAATTTCTTATGGTGGATCCTAAAATAGCAAAAATGGTCTCTCTGGAACCCGCTGTTATGGATACCAACATTCTGGAAGTGTTTCCAGGTTTCTTTGCTTTTTCTGGCTTTTAGCACATCTAGTATTACTTTAGAGTCATGTCCATAAACCCATGTATAATTTTTTTCTCCTAGCATTTTTCTGTCTATAAACCCACATGCTTATAAACCTAGGCTGGCCTGTGCATATATGCATCTGAACTGTATTTGAAAATCAGTTATGTTGTACTGGTTTTAGTAGAGATAACTGAACAATTAATGTGAATTCTTTTGGAATATATAACACCATTCTTAGTGTCTATGGCATATTTTATATGAGTGCTATCCAGAAAAAATCCAGCCTTGTCAATAAATATAATAAGAATAATTACGTGAGTGGATACTTTCTGTACAGCCTTCATGTGTGTCCATGGGTTCCACATTTGTGCTTATGGAGGGCCAACCAAGGGACTTGAGCATCTGTGAATTATGGCATCTCTGGGGGTCCTGAAACCTATCCCCTGTGCACACTGGGGGATGACTGTGATTTTGAATGACCTTGAAGCTAACAATGTCTCTGATTCTAAGCAGAGTGCCCAGCTGACTAACATAGTCCCAACCAGGACAACCACTGTTGGCTACAAGTTCACCACGGTATTACTGTCCTATAACCTTCACTGACATACAGAAGGTTCTGCAGTCGGTCCTCTTTCCTATATTGACAGCTGTGATTTGAAAAGCTCACAGCTGTTCTACTTTTGCTCTCTGTCACCTTACCACTTTTAGGGTTAGGCATGCTATACACATGATAGGTTGGAAAATCATTTTAAAATTATAATAATTTCTTGTTGACTTGGACAAATGGCAGATGTTAATATACTCATTTACATTGTAAAATTTTCTCAGATAATTTGTCTTATTATAATTGATAGTGGTTCCTACTTTAATATGTGTGTGTGTATATATATATATATATATATTTATGATTATCTTCTTATGAAAATTACAGAAGTTGTCAAAAGACAATATTTATTGGGTTCTGTAACTTAGTTGCACTGAGTATTTGTTGAAATAACAAAGCCTTTGTTTTGAGACTCAGAAATCTTGATGCTTAAAAACCAAACTTTAATATCAAATGTTTGTTATAGTAGCATAGGAACTTGAACTTTATTATTTTTCTTGCCTTTCCTGAATTTGTGATCAAACTATCTAGTTGTTTCTGTACCTTGGCAAGTATGTGTTGTTGTTTTTTCCAAGTAAAATATGCTACATTGTTCTTCAAAATAGCATCTCCTTATCAATCTAATAAATCATGGAGCCAGCTTTTGCAGCTGTTGGAATATTCTCTGCTCTCCTGCTGGTGATAACTTAACTTGGGTCCTTGTGAATTGGCAGTTACTCAATAAAGTCAGCTGTCTATGTTGGAACTGCTCTGTGACTTTTAGGACACAATATGGCATAGCAAATTTGATCTTAAAATTGTTTTCAGAATTATTAAACTTTAGATATTCAAAATGTTATAGATATGTAAAATTTAAAAGCTAGCAATCAACTGAAAATATGGTTAGCACATTCCTCTCACCACACACACACAATTTAAGGATCATTACCAACTTAAAACTTTCCTGTGAGCATTCTCCTGATCAAAATTCTTATTTCCCAATCAATAATTTCTATCCTGGTATTTTTTCTCATTCCTTTGCTTTCCTGTTTTGTTTAGTTTTGTTTTTAATCACATGAGTGTGTTACTTATTTGTGAACTTTAAAAATGATTTCACATGCTATAAATGAGGGGAGTCCGTAAAGTATCCAGCCTTGTAGTATAAGAAATAGAGGCATTTATGTCTGGATTATTTCCCAGACAACTCTAGTATATATTCTATTGCAACTTGTTATTTTCATTTAACATTGTTTCTGATTGATCTACACTGATGGTGCTAGCTATAGATAATTTATTTGCACATGTGTATAGCATTTTATTTTGTAAATATAAGGTTCAATTGACTCTTGAACAAGATGGGGGTTAGTGGCACTGACCCCCACACATGGTCAACAATCTGTGTATAACTTTTGACTTCCTGACAACTAGTTCATTCATCTACTTTATATGTTATATGTATAATATTTTGTATTCATATAATAAAGTAAGCTACTAGAAAAAATGTTAAGAAAATCGCAAGGAAGAAAAAATTTATTTACAATTTAATTAAAAAAAATCTTGTATAATTGAACCCACACAGTTCCAACCCGCAGTCAACTCTATCCAAGTTACTGATAATGGTGATTGATTGTTTCTTCCTTAAAAAGAAAAATAGCTGCTAGGAACAATCTTGTATATATTTTCTGATGTCCATATGTAAGAGTTTCATTGAGAGTTATACCTAGAAGGGAAAATACTAGGTTGTATGGTATGACATGTTCATATTCACATGATAATGCCAAATTATTTTCCAGACTTTTCAAAGAAATGTATTTGAAATGTATACATAAAGAAAAATATGAAAATGAAATATATTTTTTTCATTTATTTACTTTCAGTCTCTGTGTGCCTTTTGATATAGAATGAGTCTCTTTCTTATAGGCAGTGTATGTAAAGATATTGTTTTCTTATCCATTCACCCTATTTTTTGATTGGAGTATTTAATCCATTTACATTGAAAGTAATCTTAGATAGACATGTAGGTATTGCTATTTTATTATTCATATTTTGATCTTTTTTCTTCTTTTTAAAGAAGTCCCTTTAATAATTATTTTTTCTTTAAGATTTATTTTAATTGTTTTTGACAGAGAGAGACAGAGAGTGGGGGAGGGAGGGCCAAGAGTAGTCTCCGTAGTTGTACGTCTTTAATTTTCAATATTGTTTCATTCCTTAGGTGGGCACAGGGCTGCGCAAGGGAGGAACCGGACTAGGGGCCTCCCGCATGGGAACCACAGCCCCATGAGCCGGGGACCTCCCACATGGAAAGCTTGCCTCAGCAAGAGCCGAACTGGGGCTACACCCCAGTTCAGCATATAGGTCCACACAGGCCAGGGCTGGGATTTGATCCTTGAACCCCAGGGCTGTAAAGCAAGCACTCAACCCCCTGAGCTTTCCCAGCATCCCATTGAACAATTTATATAATACTGGGTTTTGTGGTAATGAACTTTAGCTTTTTCTTGTCTGGGAAGCTCTTTGTCTTTCCTTCACTTTTAAATGATCATCTTGCTGGGTAGAGTAGCTGAGGATGTAGGTCCTTACTTTTTGTTACTTTGAATATTTTGTGTCCATTACTTCTGGCCTTCAAAGTTACTGTTGAGAAATCAGCTGAAAGTCTTAAGGGAACTCCCTTCTAGGCAATTAACTGCCTTTTTCTTGCTACTTTTAATATTCTGTCTTTGTCTTTAATCTTTGGCACTTTAATTATGATATGTCTTGGTGTGGGCCTCTTTGGGTTCATCTTTTTTTTTTTTTTTTTACAGAGAGATAGAGAGAAGAAGGGCCCAGATCAGTTTCCATAGTTGTATGTCATCAGTTTTCTACATAGTTTCATTCCACACAAGTGGGCAGGGGCCTCACAGGGTGGGAACCAGGCCAGGGGCCTCCCACATGGGGGGCATGCCTCCACGAGCTGGGGTCCGAGCCGGGGACCTCCCACTTGGGAAGCTCACCTTGGTGAGAACTGAACTGGGGCCACACCCCAATTCAGCACATGGGTCTGCATGGGCTGGGCTGAGATTTGATCCTCAAAGTGCAGGGTTGCAAAGCGAGCTATTAACCCGCTGAGCCATCCTGGATTCCCCTTTGAGTTAATCTTGTTTGAGATTCTTTGTGCTTCCTGGGCTTATATGTTTATTTACTTTGATAGGTTAGGGAAGTTTTCTATCGTTTTTTATTCAAGTAGGTTTTTAATTCTTTGTGCTCTCTCTTTCTCTTCCTGGTTCCCTGTGATGTAAATGTTATTACATTTGTTGTCCCAGAGGCCCCATAAATTATCCTCATTATTTTGGATTTTTTTTTTTTCTGTTCTGATTAGTTGTTTTCTGCTACTTTCTCTTCCAAATTGCTGATTCAATCCTGTGTTTCATCTAATCTGTTGATTCCATCTAATATATTCTTCATTTTAGTTACTGGATTATTCATTTCTGACTGGTTCTTTTTTATGTTTCCTATCTCTTTGTTGATGTTCTCACTGAGATTGTGAAGCATCTTTATTCCAAATGCTGTGAACTCTGCATCTGGTAGATTTCTTGCCTCTGTTTTATTCAGTTCTTTTTCTGGAATTTTGTTCTGTTCTTTAATTTGGGAAATATTTGTCTCCTCATTTGGGCTGCCTCTCTCTGTTTGATTCTATGCTTTAGGTAGGGCTGCTGTGTTTCCTGGTCTTGACAGAGAGGTCTTGTGTAGTAGATGTCCTGTGAGACCCAGGGGCTGCTTGAGGTGATTACAAGTCTAGTAAATATGCCGATGAATGCAAAGCAGGGTCTGTGTGCATTGGGTTAAGAAGCTGGGTGATGTTGTTTTGAGATAGAGAAGGATTAGAGGTGACATAATTATATTCAATTCTTTAATTCCTTCAACAACAAATTTGGTATGTGGTGATTGATCCAGAAGGACTAGAGGCAGGATCATGCCACTGTTGTCCCCAGAGCAGGTGCCAGTAAAGTGGCCGACAATGTCCCGAACAGCTGTGGTGTGGCACTGCAAACTTGGTCTTATATTTATTTTTAAATTAGGAAACATTTAGTATATATAAAAGGATGTGTGCTGTGTATCTGTATTCTGTGTGGCTTAAAGGTACAATGCAATCCCAGGCCCGCCTCCCTCTCCTGGAACCTGCCACTGTGTTGCTCTCGTTTTCTCATTCTCTTTCTCTCCTTTATGTGTGTTCTTCAGTGATCTGATGAATACTATTTTGTTGTGTGAACAAACCCAATTTCAAAGGAACTAGTTTTTCTGTTTTCATAGGTTGAATCCAGGAAGATCTGAGTGGGGCAGTGACCAAATGCTGAGGCATTGTGGAGGCATATGGATTTTATTTTAAATCCATGAGACTCTACCTAGGGCTTTTCAGGAGGGACCTGATGTCATGGAAATTCTAGTGAATGACCTCATCTTTACCTTTTATGATCGCCCCCTTATTTGGCAAACCATGATGAAAACCAGCAACGGTGGTATAGTGTGATAGTGAGGACATTAGAGGGTCAGCCAGGCTGCTGTGCACTTCACCTGCACCTGCTCTGGGGGTGGCAGGGGCAAGATCCTGCCTCTAGTCCTTCTGGATCAGTCACCATGTAACAGGTTGGCTGTTAACAGGAATTACAACTATGTCACTACTAGTCCTCTTTGTTTTAACCCTCTGCACTCAGAATCAACGTTGTGTTCATTGCTGTGTTTGCTAGCACAATCTGAGAGGAGCCTGGCTGAAGAGTTTGGTGGAGAAAGAAGCTAAGAAAAGGGACCAGGAAAAATGAGTTAGAGGGAAAGGACCAAAAGTGGAAAGGGGATCTTAGGGGAAGGGGCATGCTCAGTGCATGAAGAAGGCATGGCTGGTGGGAGCCAGTGAAGCCGACTGTGCTGAACACTAGATAGTCCACTGGGTTCACCAGTGGAGAGGCCATTGTGACATTTCAGTGGCAGTTTTAGGAAAGATGTGGTGGAAGCACTGAGCACCTAATGAAGGAAGGTTAGTGTGACAGATTCAGGTCAGGAGAAGGAGAATTTCCAGAGAGTAAAGCCAGTTGTTGGAGACTCTTACCTCAGAAAGAAAGTAAAATGGTACAGTTCAGGCTAATGGAGAAACAGGATGAACTAGATGAACTTTCATTGCCCTTCCTGAATGTTGACCCAATATCATCTTTCATCCTTTGCTCCATTTAAAGATTTACCTTTGCTAAAATGCCAGTGACATGGGACTAGGTGGAAGAGAAGGGAGGGATTTTCTCTGTAAATGAGGACCTGGTAATACTCAGGTTTTCCGTGCTCTGTTTGAGTTTGTCTGCCACCTGAAGACATAGCTTTGTGTTACTTATCAACTTCTAGGCGAGTCAATGACTAGAACTCTGAAACCGTAGATATTTAAAGAAGGATGTTGCAAACACTATAACGTCTTGAAGTTAAATTGATCAGGATTTATGATGTAATACTTTCCACATTATTTGTTGTTTTAGGAGGCTGCCTGTGTCACCATCCCCTTCTGGGAGTACCTGCTCTAGTGTTAATGTGTAATCCTTAAATGGGTGTGCTGGGGGTGGGGGTGGTAGAACCCTGTATTCCCTGGAAAAGCCTATGTTCTAAGAGTCAGGGTGGCTGTGAAGAGGGATGTTGGGTGCAAAAAAGAAAAGGGGTGGTGGAGAGAGGGGGAGACTGAGGAGTGATTCATCTCAGCAGGACATGTGGCTCCTGCCCTTTCTCCCAAATATGAGATTGGAAGATGCTGACTCAGCTTTATCTATCTGCTCAAGATGATGCAAATTTTCTCAAATTATGGGAAACAACTTAGAAGATAAAGCTACTTTCCAGGAACTTTTAATTTAATTAAGAATGTATTTTTTTCTAGATGCTTACATAATTCATTTTTTGTTAAATAATAGGCATAGTTACCTGACTTGGCAGAGTATATAAGCTTTGACAAAAATAATATTTACAGAGTCTGCTTCCATATAGAAATTAGATAACAATTGACTTCAGCTATTACTGAAGTGACATTTGGGGTACAATGATAGCCTCTAATGCTCTTGAATGTTCAGTCTTGTTTTTCTGCATTATTAATTGTTTATCATATGGTAATGTTTACATTTTCTAGTCTGATAAATTTTTTTGTAGTTTTTTATTTTTTATATCTTTTCATTAAAAGTGTATGGAACCTCCTGCACTCTCACTGAAAGTAGTGCCAGTTTATTCTTTAGTGGGGTTGAAGGAGTTAGTCCCATTTGAAGAAATCTTTATGTACAAAAGTCCTGACCATCACTATTATGCAGTTACAATTAGCACACCATATTTAGATTTTGACATGTTTTCCAAAATTTGCTATAATAGATTCTGTGCTCTATTGTGGACTGAATGTTTGTGTCTTCAACATTCTTATTTTGAAATATTATAACCAGTGTGATGGCGTTAGGAGGCAGGGCTTTGGGATATGATTAAGACATGAGGCTGGAACCTTTGTGAATGGGATTAGTGGCCTTATAAAAGGGACCCCTGAGAACTCCCTAGCTGGCGTAACCATGTGAGGACACAGAGAGATGTCTGCAGTCCAGAAGAGGGCCCCCAGCTGTATGCTGGTGCCCTGATCTTGGACTTCCAGCCTCTAGAACTGTGAGAAATAAATGTCTGCTGTTTATAAGCTGCCCTGTGTGTGGTACTTTGTTATAACAGCTCGAGATCTAAAGTGGAGCTCATTGTCTTTCCTTAGGACAGTCCTTTACGTTGTAGATCCCCTATACCAGACCCTTCACTTTAGGAATTCACTTGGATTCAAAAGATGTGTCTCAGATTCTCTCCATCCTCTGCTGCCAGTCCAATGACTCACAGCAAACCTCTGCATCCTTACCGTGTGTACTGGGGCTGCAGCTCCATGGAGGATGAGATCCCTTTCCTCCAGTACCTCATTTCCACGTGTGAAGGTAGGCGATGGCGTGTGGCTAGGGCTGCTTGGGGTAAAGTGAGTGGAAGTTCCTGGGCAGCTGTCAGGATTCGTGTCTCTGGGTGACCACACTTGTGTAGACAACACATGCCTCAGAAGTTTGTGCCAGCCAGGGAGGCGGAAGCCTCTTGCCTCCTCTGCTGTTCATGCACGCTGGTCAGAAGGCAGTCCCTCCCCAGCAGCCTGCCCCAGGCTTTAGTTAGCCTGAGTTCCTACAACTTGGAAAGCAGGAGTGCTGCTTGCTTGCTGACAGGGCTCTGTTGCAGGGTTGTATGGACACAGACCTGTCTCTGGGCCTTAAGTTTCAGGGATCTGAGGTCTGTAGCTCCACACCTCATAGGTCTGTAACCTGGGAGATGCGTTCTCCCTGAAATAGAAGCCCTGTTGTGGGTAAACGACCGCCCTGATTTGTGAGACATGAGATGTTGTCTTTCAGGACTTTGTGGTTGTGAATTAGGAAATGTTTCTCTCTTTCTGTGTGCAATTTCCAGACATAATTGCTACCTGTGACAAGGTCTCCCCACTGTATATGTAGTACATCTTAACCAAGCCTTGTTGTCACGTTGCCTTTTTGCTGACATAGAGTTGCATATGTGAGAACAAATATGTGGTTGTATGAGCTCTTCATATAATGATGTAAAGCCTGGAACCTATTTCAGACCTTGGCATCTAGTCTTAATTTACCTTGGCCGTGCCCAACACATGAATCTGAATATTGGAGTTGCTTTGAGTTTTTGACTTTTTAAAGGTGTCTATGACCCCCAATTTTTGGTAAGATGCTGTGATCTACATTTTGCCTCTTTTCAACTTTGGTTACCAAATTGAAAGATATGTTCTGGGTGGTTATTCTGGGTGTTCTTTCTAATGTGACAACAGAAACAGAAGCAGACCACTTGCATACCAGGCCACATCACTGTGCCTAAAAGTACAATCTTTTCTTTCCCTTGTGTCTCCAGAAATCCTGTCATCTTGATTTAGTGTCAAAAACAGAGAGAAAGCCTTTCAAAAAACATTTACTTGCTTTTCCCTGTGGTGGTGAGTGTCGCTGAAGCCTGCAGTAAGTTTTCAGCATCTGGACATATTTGTGTCAAATGGCTGCAGAGGTTAACAGGATGCAGAGCGCAGCCCCATTGCCACCCCCAGAGACCTTGCTATGACAATGGCTCTTTTCACTGCAGCATTTTCAGGAGACCTGTGAGGGGAACGATGGAAGGGAGGTCAGCTTCTGCCTCTTCGAAGGCCGGAGCAGAGCCCACCGTGGCCTCACCCAGGCCTGTCTCTTTGCTAAGTTCATGCAGTAAATCATGGATCCTTCCCAGTGCCACCCCTATATTCCAATGAGAAGTGTCACAGAAGAAGCGTCACAGAAATGTAGTGCTAAGAATATCATGGACTTAATTGTGAAATTGGTCTCCTGGCAAAAAGCAGCAGTAGAAATTATGCAGTGTTCTGTGGGCCAAGAGACTTGAGAATTACAGTATCTTATGAACCTGGGCCCTCTGTTAGAGAAGGATTTCTTGTTTGATGATTTTAGTTTCTATTTGCTTTTTAGTTGTTACATCCATGAAAAAACTGAAAACTCTGCTGTCTGCCTTGTTCTGCTTACTTCTGAACAATCTCCTCTCCTTACACTTTGAACTAACTTTGTGCACATTCCTGTAGCTGTGTGGCTGGAGCAGTGGCATCAGCCACGTCTCACTGTCCCAGGCCTTGGGCAGCTGGGTTGAGGTGAGAGGCCGAGATGATGTGGCCTCATTGAATGCTCTTTGTGGTGAAGAGGTTGGTGTCTGAGCATGCTTCAGTGGTGAATGTACTGTCCCAATGACCTTTCCTAGTGTTTATTCATAAATGTAGGTCTGAAAGAAAGGAGAAAACTAAGCACTTCCTCATCTGGCAAGTATCATAGGCTCTCCAGGGCAAATGGGAAACTGACCCTGGGACACTGTATGCACTTGTTTTCTAATACTTGATGTGGCTTTTTGGCTGTTCATTTCTGTTTATCAGGAGAAGACAGCACGTGTTGTGGTTCTGTTCTCTGGTCTTGGCGAGTATTGAATCAGAGAAGGTGTTAGACTTTGTAGTAAGCAGCACAGCAGTCAGCACCGCCCAGCAGTCGCCAGCTATTATTAGCCTGTGACCTCTGAAGCCTCAACATTTTGTATAAAATGGAGATAATAATTCTTATCTAACTATTGGCATTGTTAAATGAGAAAATACATGTAAAGCTCTTACCACAGTTCCTGGCATATGTGTTCACTAAATGTTAGCACTTTCATATTATGTCATTTCAAATGGACTCTTAAGTGACTTTATCCACAATGTTACAGCATTATTTTGTAGTCTCAATATTGATTGCCTTAACATTTTTTAAAAATAGGGTTATGTTTTACATCTTGTTTTCTTTTTTACTGTGATAATAAACACATAAAATTAAATTTTTCATCTTCATCATTTTTAAGTATACAGTTCAGCGTTGTTCGTTGTATTCACATGTGCAGCAGATCCCCAGGATCCTCAAAAAAAAAAAAAAATACATTCTACTGACTGACACAAAACATTTATTAGTTTCTGATAAAAAGAGCATATGTTGTAGGACTATCAGGAAGACTAATAGAGAAAGTGAAATGTATCTTAAGACCACTTTAGTCAAGAAGATTTCTTCACAGAAAAAATAAGTGGTTAAATACAATATAAATCCTAACTATATCTCACCATTTCACCCCCTTTTTGCTCATAGACTATTCCAGGAAGATTTAATTACATAATTTTTAATTTGAGGAGTCCCAACAATATCTACCCTAAAGTGTAAAGAGAAATTGTTGTTAGAAAAATATCACTTTGATGAGAAGTAGATTTTGCACGAATTTGGTTAGTTACTCTTTTTGTTTTTTTTGTTTAATGTATTGTGGTGACATTAGTTGGTAATGATTACATAGTTTCCAGGTGTACAATTCTATATTATATCATCTATTCATTGCGTTGTGTGCTTACCACCCAGAATTAGTTCTTTTTCTATCACCGTATTTTTGATGCCTTCTCCTCCCCAACCTTCCTACCCACTTACTCTCAGGTAACCTAATCAAGAACTATATGACTTCACTTACATGTGGAATGTAAAACTGAAAATAACAAAGAAACACAGTTTTGGTTAGTTTTTGATTACATGTCATTTTAGCTCGATCATTACCTGTGATGATCGAGGGGGACACTCATTAGTTTAGAGAAAAGGCAAACAATTTTAAAATTTAAAATGAGAATTCTACCCAGAGTTACCCACTCAATCAATGTTTAAATAGATGCCATCAAGTATGCAAAAATTAACAGAGTTTCAGTTATAAAATTCAGAGAAAAAAAAATCTCAACCATGTATAAAAAATATTGACAAATTTAAGCTAGAATTAGCTCTAGCACACTTGATTGTATTTTTACCTTGAAAGCATGGATAACTAAACATCAGCAGAAATTATATTAAAAACTTGTTTGTTTGTTCAAAGCTGTTCATGTTTGTGGAACTAAGATTAGTAGTCTCTAAGTTAACTTTTGCAAAATAAAATTATTGCCTCTGATTTAAATTTGAAGGGTAGTATAGGGCAAAACCCAAGTATCATACTTTTTTTTTCTGTCCATAAACAGAAATAAAAATCACTATCAATACAAATAATAATATAAGGAAATAAACATATGATTATTTATTTCTCAGGTTCCATAACATAGAACATTGTGATCTATCTCTTACAGTATTATAAATCCCATTTTCCCCCCCTGGAATAGCAGCTTAATACAAACATAAACTTCCATTGTTTCACATAATTTAGTAACTAATTTTAATTTTGGCACAAGATACTATGGTGTGAAAAGCTGTAAAACTCAAATTTTTTTTCAAAGATTTATTTTATTATTATTATTATTGACAGAGAGAGAGACAAACAAAGAGACAGAGAGAGACACAGAGAAGGAGGAGGGCCCAAAGCAGACTCTATGGTTGTACATCATCAGTTTGCGACATAAGTTTCATTCCACAGGTGGGAATGGGGCCGCGCAGGGCAGGAACCAGGCAGGGGGCCTTCTGCATTGGAGGCAGCCCTGGAGAGCCAGGGGCCTCCCACAGAAGAGGCACACCCTGGGTGGGAGCCAAACCGTGGGCCTCCCACACGGAAAGCTTGCCCAGTGGGAAACAAACTGGGGTGGGAAGTACACCCCAGTTCAGCATTTGGGTCCACAGGGGCCAGGACCTGGATTTGAACCCTGGGGCTGCAGTGTGAGTGTTCAACCTGCTAAGCCATCCATCTTGGCTCCACCTGCATTCACCGCCGCCCCCCCCCCAATGTTTTCTGTGTTGTTTAGCAAAGAAAGGATAAGGGAGAACACTGCCAAATCACACCTGCTACTCCATCCTGGGTCCTGTTTTTGATCCCCCCTCAGTTTTAATACTTCTACGGTATCAGTCTGCTTCTCCTACTCAGCCTCACCCCAACTCTTAACTCCTTTTGCATTGAGAGTCTAGTTTCTTAATTAATCCCAATTTTTCAGAGAACTCTGATTTTTCTGATTTCATGTTGATCCCAACCTATTTTAAATAAAATAAAATGCTATAATGCTTATAATAACAAAAAAGATGGAAATTAGTGTCATGGAGGGTGAAGTTCAAGTGCTCTAAAAGTACATTGCAAAGTAGCAAGAAAACCTAGATATGAAACCTGGATTCCTTAACTACTTCATATAGTATAATTATAATCTTGCTTTGATTACTGGCGGGGATAAAAAGGCAAGCAAAGGCCGTAAAATGCACTTTTTTTTTTTGAAAGAGAATGACACTTGAAGATTTCTTGGGAGTTTGCCCAGGTATTTTTATATCTATTACCTGTAAGGATTGTCAGACTTACTATATCAGTTATTAATAAAGGATTGGGACTCTTGCTTATCACTGAGTTTGGCAGAAACATGGTTGTATAATATATTTTTTCCTTATAACTGTGCAGTCCTCTAGTTAAGGACAATGAGTGTGCCCATAGAGCAGAATTAATGAAAATTTTATAAAGAGTCTGTGGTAAAAAAGAGAGCTTCACAATCCAGCTTTATTGGATTTCAAAAACACTACCTTTACCAACGTATTACTCTGTGTATCTCTGAAACATCTAAAAAATACTTTTCTGTGATTTACTAGGCTGTAGTAGGGAATAAGCACTTTCAGATACATCACAATTACCTCCGGTAGAATTTGTCATCTTTCTTCCAATTAGCATTAACTGAATGTTTCAGCTGGATCGTAAAAGAAGGTTTCCAACTTTCATTTTTTGAGCCTGTTTGAGGTTTTGAATGCTCTATATCAGTTTGTCCTTTTAAGTTCTTAACTTTGGAATTCTTCCTCTGTCCATTTAGCAATTTGTCTGGAGGTGAGGGCATAGCACATAATTGACATTCATTTGTGATTCCTTTTTGCTGGTTTGGCTTCATTTGTGCTTTATCCACCTCTTTTTTGAAGCCATGATGCTAATAACATGTCCTGTTCTTCAAGACTCTCAAAAAGTAGATGTTCTTTCCAAATATTAACAGTTTTGGGGTAAAATAAATTTCTGCTTTCCTTTGGTCTGAGGGCGCTTTGGGAACATTTTCCTTCTTTTTGCAAGAAAGCATGGTTTCCTGACTAATTCAAATGACAATTCATGGTTTTTTTGTTTTGTTTTTTGAAACATCTTCTTTACTGATCAGTAAGCAAGACTCTTTATTTTCCATAGCAACTGTAATATTTCAAATTATCTGTGTCATATCTGATACAGTACACCCATTCTCTGTTTTGCCACAAGACTTAATTGCAGCTTCTCTAGAGTAGGAAACTATGGCTTTAGGTCCCTCATGATTTATGACTCACACACAGCTCTTTCTCATGGTTGATTGGTCTCATTTTGACTTCTCCTTCAAGGCACCATTCTTTACCACTGGCACCTCATGGATGTCTAGGTGATTCCATTGATGATTTTGCACCTTATTCTTGAATTTCCAGGTGTATTTGGAGAGGAAGTGTTGGCACATCTTCTTCAATTTCTGTGTCTTGTCATGTAGGGCTCTTTATATCACTTCTGTCATTTTCCTCAGACATGGGTTTTTCTTGCCTTCTTGCACAACTTCAAACTGCGATTCTGACCCAAATAGAGATTTAGGTGACAAATGCTTCTGAATACCTCCAACATTTATTTGTTTGTTATTTATGCAAATCAGTTGTGGCTGGATAAGATTTTCTGGAATTCATGGGCCAAGCCAAGACACTTCCTTCATAGAACTTGTGAGTATTAATGCTGAACTTTTTGCCAGTTCTTCATCACTTTCTAGATGTTCTTCCATTCCTCTTCTCCTTTTTTTGACTCTTTTTCCTCCTCTTCCTCCTCTGCCAATAATTTCTGTATATGTTCTTCACTGGCTTTATTTTCTTCTTTCTCATTGCCTCATTGCTCTGCCTCCACCTTGCTGTTATCTCCTCTTTACATTCTCTTCTCAGTTCCTTGGGTTTACTTAACAGACAAACTGGTTGATAGTCATCAATGCTTGCTTCTGATTCTTGTCCAGACTCTCTAAGCTTGGATTCCTTTTGATAGTGTTTTTGAACTATCCCCATAGTTTCCTATTGACAAGAGAATTTCTTTGGGTATGGTACTGGGTTCACAAAGAGACCTGGTACTGACAGAAGGGACAGCATAAATTTGCTTTTATGACAGTTGATTGGAAGCATGCATTAGAGAGTGTGTAACAAGTCAGTGTTACAGGCCTGATCAGGATTTCCACGCAGATCCAGAATTGGCAATCCAATAAGGAAGGGATGCTGTGTTCAGGCACACCATTTTAATATGCTAAAAAGGTATATTCAATATGAACACATGAAAGACAAAAAGTAGTATTTCCAGTCCAACTACAGAGAAAGCAGATGAACAGCTTTGTGTTTGAATGTTATATCCAGTAGCATATCACAATTCAAAGATTGGAAGCATCAAACATATCTGGGAGGAAAAGGCTCTCTGTGGGCCAGATAAACAGTACTACCCTGGAAGGCAGTATTGTTTGTCCATGTTTAGGACAAACATAGGGTAAAAAATACATAGACATGAGATATCATCAAGATGGCAGTATGAGAAGAGTTCTTGAAACCTCTCTTGGAAAGACAACAATTTAAACAACTAAAATCCAATCAGAGAATCCCTAAGTAGTGCACAGCCTTGGCTGAGAGACCCAAGAAAATTCCTAAAGCTGTAGAAACGGAGACACATGAGAGAGAAAGAAAGGGAGCCATGTGGAGACCCACCGTGGAGACCCACCGCGGAGCGCAACCCGGAGTCCCACCCAGTGACTGTCCCAGAGGCTGACCCGAGTGTAGCAGAGGAGAGACTGACTGAGGTGGCAGCGTGGGGGTGCGGATCCAGGAGCAGAACGATGCTGGGCAGGTTGGAGGCCTGGAACGGACAGAGGTGGAGGCGTAGACGCCAGAGCGCAGGGTGGATGGAAATGGGGGCACGGCTGACGGTGGTGAGAGGCCCTGGTGGGAGTGCGGGGGTGCAGCTGGGGCGTGGGGAGGGCGGCCAGAGTGAGGGGTGGGAGGCCAGAGCGCGGGGCCAGAGCCTGGAGCATGGGGCAGGAGACCAGAGCGCAGGGCAGGAGGCTGGAGCGAGGCCCCGCAGCAGCCAGAGATCCGTGCAGGTTACCAGAGGGAAGATCTGTCGGCTGGCGCTGGAGTCGGGTGGCTGGAGATGGGGGCCCGTGGAGTGTGAGGCTGGCAACTGGAGCCGGAGGTGGGTGTTTCAGTGGCTGAATCGCTGACACCAGGAGTGTGTTGACAGCTGAGGTATAGAGTGGCCCTCAATGAGGTGAGGCCCCAACTGGAGCACTGTTTGGCCTTGGACACGGAGCCTGGCTGCTTCCCCTTGCTATCTCCCAGGGCTTTCCCCACAGGCCTCCTCCATGGCTGGCCTTCAGTGAGCTGCTGCCTGGAAGCTGCCATTACCCTGTGACGCAATCAGACCTGCGCCCTACCCAACAAACCCCGTCCCCACCAGTTCCGCTGAAGCCAACAGAGGGAAGCCACCATTGCCCTGTGACACAATCAGGCCTGCATCTTTCCCAACAAACCCTGCTCCCACTCTTCCTACTGAAGCCAGCAGAGGGAAGCCATCACCCTGTGAAGCAAACAGACCTGTGCCTTTCCAAACAAGCCCCACTCCCATCTGCCCCACTGAAGCCAGCAGAGGGATCAAGGGGTGGCAGTTTCTGACAGCAATGGGATCTCAGAGGCATAGAATACCATTCTGCACCATACTTTCCCAAAGAGGAAGCATACAGAGACCAGGACAACTGAGTCAAAGAGAAACCTACTTCTGACAAAGTCTCCCACTGTAAAAAAATGAAATAAATAAGAGGAAATATTATATGACACTAATACCAGCTAGGAAGTAAAAGAAAGAAACCATCACATCTACCAAGGGAAAAGTCCTCATGTCCAGGAAACAAAATGCTCCAACAGTGATGAATACCCCTTTGAACAAAGGAGCTCAGAAAGAAAGAGAAAATTCTCCAGAAAAGGAACTTGAAGATATGGAATTATATGAGCTAAATGACAGAGAATTCAAGGTTGCAATTATAAAAATACTCAAAGAGATCAGAGAAAACTGGCAGAGTACGCAGAAGGAGCTAAGTGATCTCAGAAAGGAAATGGAATGTATGAAAAAGATGCAAATAGAAATGCTGGAGATCAACAACACAATAAAAGAAATTAAAAATGAAATAGCTAGCATAGGAAGCAGAGCTGACCAGATGGAGGAAAGAATTAATGAAATTGAAGACAAAAATTTGGAAATGTCACAGAAGGAAGAAGAGAGAGACCTAAAAGCTAAAAGAAATGAAAGGTATCTACAAGAACTATCTGACTCCATTAGAAAAAATAATATAAAAATAATAAGTATTCCAGAGGGATCAGAGGACAAGATAGGCACAGAGAATCTACTCAGACACACAGTAGATGAGAACTTCCCAAATCTATGGTAAGACCTGGAACCTCAAATTTAAGAAGGAAACTGGACCCCTAGCTCCTTGAATCCTAATAGACACTCTCCAAGGCACATTACGCTGAAGATGTCAAAGGTCAAAGACAAAGAAAGAATCTTCAAGGCAGCCAGGAAAAAGAACACCATAACCTGTGAAGGAATGCCCATCAGACTATCATCAGATTTCTTAACAGAAATTCTACAAACCAGAAGGGAATGGAACAAATATTCAAAATATTAAAGAAGAGAAATTAGCAGCCAAGAATCCTGTACCCAGCAAAGTTATCCTTTAGATATACAGGAGGAATAAAGACCTTTTCAGACATACAAAAAAGGAAGAAATTTTCCAGCACAAGGCCAGCATTTAAAGGAATACTGAAGGACGTGATTGGACCTGAAACAAAAAGTAAAAGTAAATAGGCATAAACCGGAACAACAAAAATATAAAAAGGGGAGGAAGTAGAGGTTTAAATTTCCAAAGAGAATGGAGGTAAGAAACATCCTTAATAAAAGGAACCACTGCGTATATGAAACTTTCTTTTATATAAAGTTCATGGTAACCACTGAGAAAGAACTTAGAACTGGGACACATAAAAATAAAAGAAGAGAATACAGAAGAAACAGTCATAAACACCATAATAACCAATGGGAAGAAAGCAGCAAAGAAGCAATAAAGAAAAAAAAAAAAGCTACCAGAAAATAAAAGATAAAATGGCTATAGGAAATCCTCATATATCAATCATCATCCTAAATGAAAATAGACTGAACTCATGAATAAGAAGACATAGAGTAGCAAACTGGATTAAAGGACAAAAACCAACCTTATGTGGTGTGTCTACAAGAGACACACCTCAGCCACAAGGACAAACACAGACTCCAGGTGAAAGGGTGGATAAAAATACTCCAAGCAAATGGCACCCAGAGAAAAGCAAGTGTAGTCATTCTTATATCTGACAAAGCAGACTTCAGGATCAAAAAGATCATAAGAGACAAAAATGGACATTTCATAATGATAAAAGGGGACAATAGAACAAGAAGATATTACACTTATTAATATATATGCCCCCAACCAAGCAGCACGAAAATTTACAAAGCAACTACTAACAGATCTAAAAGGAGAAACTGACAAAAACACAATTATAGTAGGGGAATTAAACACCCCATTGTCAATCATAGACAGATCATCCAAACAGAAAATAAACAAAGAAATATCAGCTTTAAATGATATATTACAGCAACTGGACTTAATTAACATGTATAGTCCTAAAACACAGGACTATACTTTCTTTTCTGGTTCACATGTAGCGTTTTCAAGGACAGACCACACGCTGGGACACAAAGCTAGCCTCAGCAAATTTAAGAAGATCAAAATCATACTAAGTGTATTCTCTGATCACAAAGCTTTGAAATTGAAGATCAACTCTAAAAAGAAAGCAGCAAAAAACACATATACATGGATATTAAACATGTTATTAAAAAATGACTGAATCAAAGAAGAAATAAAAGAAGTGATTAAAAAATACATAGATAGAAATGACAATGAAAACACAACATACCAAAATTACTGGGATGCAGCAAAAGCAGTAAAAGGAGAGAAATTTATATCACTACAGGCCTTTCTTAAGAAACAAGAAAAATTCAAGCGAACAATCTAATATCACATCTTCAAGAATGAGAAAAAGAAGAACAAAAAACATCGAAAGCTAGCAGGAAGAAAGGCATAATAAAAATTAAAGCAGAACTAAATGAAATAGAGAATAAACAACAATAGAAAATATTAATGCAACAAAGAGATGTTTCTTTGAAAAAATTAATAAAATTTACAAACACTTGGCTAGACTCACCAACAGAAAAAGAGAAAACACACAATCTGAATTAGAAATGAAAGAGGGGAAATTACAACTGATACCACAGAAATACAAAGGCTCATACACAAATACTATGAAGGACTATATGCCACCAAATTTTGCAACCTAGAAAAAATGGACAAGTTTTTAGAAACATATAATCTACCTAGACTGAATCAAGAAGAACTGGATAACCTAAACAACCAATCAACAGTAAGGAAATTGAAACAATCATCCAAAACTTTCCCAAAAGCAAGAGTCCAGGACCAGATGGTCTCACTAAGGAGTTTAACCAGGAATTCAAGAAGGAACTAACACCTGTTCTTCTCAAACTTTTTCAAAAAATTGAAGAAGAGGCAATACTTCTGAACTCATTCTATGAGGCCAACATTTCCTAATACCAAAGCCTGGCAAGGACATCACAAAAAAAGAAAACTATAGACCAATATCTCTGATGAACACAAATGCAAAAATCCTAAACAAAATACTAGCAAATAGACTACAACAATGCATGAAAAAGATTATACATCACGATCAATTGGGATTTCTCCCAGGGACACAAGGATGGTTCAACATGAGCAATGTGATCAATGTGATACACCATATAAACAAAAGATAAAAACCATATGATTATATCAATTGATGCAGAAAAACCATTCAACAAGATACAACATACATTCATGATCAAAACACTTATTAAAATGGGTATAGAAGGAAAATATCTCAACATAATAAAGGCTATATATGACAAACTCTCAGCGAATGTCATACTGAATGGGGAAAAACTGAAACCATTTCTTCTAAAATCAGGAACGAGACAGGGATGTTCCCTGTCACCACTGCTATTCAACATAGTGCTGGAAGTCCTAGCCAGAGCCATTAGGCAGGAAAAAGAAATAAAAGGCATACAAATTGGAAATGAAGAAATTAAACTGTCACTTTTTGCAGATGATATGATCCTTTATATAGAAAATCCCAAAGACTCCACTAGAAAATCGTTAGACACAATAAATGAATATAGTAAAGTTGCAGGATACAAAATCAGTGTACAAAAACCCACAGTATTTTTATATACAAACAATGAAACTTCAGAAAAAGAAATGAGAAAAATGATACTATTTACAATCAAAACAAAAATAAAATACTTAGGAATAAACTTAACAAAGAAAGTGAAGGACTTATAAATGGAAAACTATAAGACACTATTAAAAGAAATTGAAGAAGATACAAAGAAATTGAAGAATAATTCATGTTCATAGATTGGAAGAATCAAGATAGTTAAAATGGCCATATTACCCAAAGCAATATACAGATTTAATGCAATTCCCATCAAAATCCCATAGACATTCTTTCAAGAAATAGATTTAAAAATTATCAGATTCATATGGAACCACAAAATGCCCCGAATTGCTAAAGCAATCCTCTGAAAAAAAATAAAGCTGGAAGCATCATGCTCCCTGACTTCAGTCTATACTACAAAGCATCAGTAATCAAAACAGCTTGGTATTGGCAGAGAAACAGACATACAGAACTGTGGAACAGAAATGAAAACCCAGAAATAAACCCACAAATACATGGACAGATAATCTTTGACAAAGGAGCAAAAAATATACAATGGGGAGAAGAAAGCCTCTTCAGTAAATGGTGCTGGGAAAATTGGAAAACCACATGCAAAAGAATGAATCTGGACTCTGAACTGTCACCATATACCAAAATTAACTCAAAGTGGATTAAGGACCTCCACATAAGATCTGAAAATATAAAGTGCATAGAAGAAGGCATTGGCACTAAACTTATAGACATTGGGCTCAGAAAGCACTTTATGAACTTGATCCCAAAGGCAAGGGAAGTAAAAGCAAAAATAAATGAATGGGACTATATCAAGCTAAAAAGCTTCTACACAGCAAAGGACACCATCAACAAAGTAAAAAGGAAACCAACTAAATGGGAGAAAATATTTGCAATCAATGCCTCTGATAAGGGGCTAATATCTAAAATATATAAAGAACTCATACAACTCAACAACAACAAAAACAAATGATTCAATTAAAAAATTGGCAGAAGGCCTAAACAGTCATTTTTCTCCTGAAGACATACAAACAGCCAACAGATGCATAAAAAAATGCTCAACATCACTAGCAATTAGGGAAATGCAAATTAAAACCACAATGACATACCACCTCACACCTGTTAGAATGGCTATAATCAACAGGACAAGGAATAACAAGTGCTGGAGAGGTTGTGGACAAAAAGGAACCCTCATACACTGCTGGTGGGAATGTAAATTGGTACAACCACTGTGGAAGGCAGTGTGGAGATTCCTCAAAAAATTAGGAGTGGAATTTCCATATGACCCAGCAACCCCTCTCCTGGGTATCTACCCAAAAAACCCTGAAAACCTTAATCTGCAAAGATGTATGTACTGCAGTGTTCATCGCAGCACCGTTTATGTTGGCCTAGTCATGGAATCAACCAAAGTGCCCTCTGATAGATGACTGGATAAAGTTGTGGTACATTTATACAATGGAATACTACTCAGCAATAAGAAAACATAAAATACAGCCATTTGTGACAACATGGACGGACCTTGAAAACATCTTATTAAGTGAAATAAGTCAGAATGAAAGAAACATACGTTCTCACTTATAGGTGCAATATAAAACTGAGAGGAACAAAGAAACAAAGACTCATGGACACAGTCGATAGTTTAGTGGTTACCTGAGGATAAGGAGGGAGGTGGGTGGGAGAGATGGGTGGGGGAGAGTACGGGGGGGGGCATCAAACATGGTGATGGAAAGTGAATTGATTCTGGGTGGTGAGCACATAATGTATAGACAATGTAATGTAGAATTATACACCTGGAAACAATGTAATTGGTATCAATTAATGTCACTCCAATAAATTTAACAACAATAAAAAGAGAAATAGTATACGTCAAGAATAAAGAAAAAGGGGAAGCCGGGATGGCTCAGTGGGTTAAGCGCTCACTTTGCAGCGCCAGGGACCAGGGATTGAATCCCGGCCCTGGCCCGTGCGGAACCATATGCTGAACTGGGAGCTCCCCCAGTTCAGTTCTCTCTCTGTCTCTGTCTCTGTATCTCTCTCTCTGTCAAAAATAAAAATAAATAAATAAAAATATATTAAAAAAAAAGAATAAAGAAAAAAAATTAGAAATGATAAGCATATGAGTAAACATAATAAACTATCAAGACTACATAAACACAATCAATAATACATTTATTTTCTTACTATAGGACCTTTTCATCTCCAACACTAAAACTCCCTACCCATGCAAAATTGTTTCTTCTGGCTCCTCCCTCCAGCCCTTGGCAACCACTCTTCTATTTTTTTTGTTTTGTTTTTGATGGCATTGAAGAGTTCATATAAGTGGAATCACACTGTATTTGTTCTTTTGTGACTGGCTTATTTCACTCATCATAACGTCCTCAGGGCTTATTTATGTTGTAGCCTGTGTCAGAATTTCCTTCTTTTTAAAGACTACATAGTATACCATTGTATGCATGTATCACATTTTCTTTATTCATCTGTTGACGTACATTGGGGCTGCTTCCACCTCTTGTATTATGAACAGTGCTGCAGTAAACATAGGTGTTTAAATATCTCTTCAAGATCTTGCTTTGCATTCTTTTGGAAGAATATCTCTAGATCATATGGCAACTCATATTCTTAATTTGCTGAGGAACCTCCACAATGTTTTCCATAGTGGCTGCAACATTTTACGTTCCTATCAACAAAGCAGAATGGTTTCAATTTCTCTGAATCATCACCAACGGTAGTTATTTTCTATTCTTTTCATGGTGGCCATCCTAATGGGTGGTATCTCATTATATATATATATATATTTTAATATATATATATATATTTTTAAAGATAGCCACTTTTATTTATTTATTTATTTATTTATTTATTTATTTTTGACAGAGAGAGATACAGAGACAGAGACAGAGAGAGAACTGAACTGGGGGAGCTCCCCAGTTCAGCATATGGGTCTGCACGGGCCGGGGCTGGGATTCGATCCCCAGTCCCTGGCGCTGCAAAGTGAGCGCTTAACCCACTGAGCCATTCCGGCTTTCCCTCATTATATTTTTGATTTGCATTTCTCTTGTGATTAGTGATGTTGAACACATTTTCATGTACCTGTGAGTCATTTGTATGTCTTCTTTGGAGAGTTGTCTATTCAAGTCCTTTGCCCATTTTAAAAATTAGGTTATTTTTCTTTTAATGTTGTTGAGTTGTAGAAGTTCATTGTATAATCTGGATATTAATTCATTAACAGGGATATGATTTGTTTGCAAATATATTAGTCCATTTTGTAGATTGTCTTTTTACTGGTATTTTTTGATTTGCAGAAGTATTTAAGTTTAATGTAATCCAATTTACCTATTTTTTTTTTCTTTTGTGCTATATTGGTATATCCAAGAAATCATTGTCAAATCCAATGTCCTGAAACTTTCTTCCTGTGTTTTCTTCTGGGAGTTTTTCACTTAGGTCTAGGTCTTTAATCCATTTTCAGTTAACTTTGCATATGGTGGAAGGTAAGGGTCCAACTTTGTTCTTTTGCATGTGGATATCCAGTTTACCTAGCACCATTTGATGAAGAAAGTGTGCCCTTTCCCATTCATGTACTCCTGGTATTCCTACTGAAAATTATTTGACCATATGCACAAAGATTTTTTTTTTGCCTGTATTCTGTTTTATTATTCTGTATAGATGTCTTTATGACTGTACAATACCATGCTGATTACTGTTGCACTGTAGTATGCTTTGAAATCAGGAAATGTAAGGCTTCCAACTTCGTTCTTCTTTTTCAAGATTGTTTGGCTGTTCAAGGATCCCTGAGATTCTATATGAATTTTAAGATTTCCTCCACCTCACTCTTTCCACAAAGGATACCAGTGGGATTTTGATAGGGATTGCATTGTACCTTGACTGCCTTAGATTTTTTTCAGATGAAGCTCTTCACCAGTCTTAACTAGAAAAGTTAGCTGTTGGCTATAAAACAACATTTCTTTTGCTGCAAGGAGGCCTGTGTTGCCAAATCTATGCTTCGATTGAGGTCAGATAAGGAACAGCACTATGAAACCATTTAGTACAACCTGTAGGCAGATGATCTCTAGATCTAAGTAAATGATGAGAAGACTAACAACTTTTGATTTGATTTAGTGATAGAAACAGTGAGCATTTATTATTCCTACTGACAACCATTTTATGTGGAAAAACTCAATTTAAAATGTCAAATGACTAGTGGACATTTTTTTACTGAAGAGGAAGTAGGTGATAGGAGTTCTCTGTTATTGTTGCTGTTGTTATTGTTACTTGCTGAGTAATGTCTGCTGCATTTTTGGATCAGGTCCCTTAAGTGGGAATAACTGGATTTTGTGCATGTAAGCCCTTGAATCACTACTCATACCTGTTTGAATTTATTCTATGGCCTCTTGCCAGCACTGCAGTGAAATAGGTAGAACAGGAGTTTCTGGAATATGTTCTGTGTGGGGACATGAAGTTCAGAGGAGAAGGTGACTTGTCCAAGGCCTGGTGGCTCTGAGGGTTAGAGCAAGACTTGATCCCATGCTCTGTGATACTGCGACCTATGTTCTCTCCTAAAAAAAAATTATCTCAGATGGCACTTAATATATTTACTAGTAACTTAAAAAATTTTGACTCACTTATATAACAAACCACACATTCAACTACCAGGCCGATTAATTAGCCTTTGGGCAGCACGTTTACATGGAGCCAAAGATCACGGGAGACATAAATCATCTTAAGATTCTAGAAAGGGAGGAAGGCAGAGAGCACTTATCTTCAGCTGCAACAGACATGCAATTGTTAAATACAACTTATTAAAAATCAATTTTCTTGACTTTTATTTTACTCCACTTAAATGTGCTTTTTCAAATTAGGAATAACTGAACAGATAGTCATAAATATGCCTTATCTGAAAAGATATTTTAGATATTATATGCAGTTAAATGATTTGATGTTATTTATAATGCAAACATATGGAATAGAAAAAGCAGATTAATTGTTCAGCATTCTCCCAAATCCAAAATTTGTGGGTAAGATACCTATTTGAGGTTCTCTGAAAATCATCTTTCTTTGCCTTTTAAAAATATTTTGAATGATATTGAGTGACTTTTTCTAACATGTCACAATGATGATATTAAACAGTTAAAATGATTATTCCGGGGGAGTCAGTGCCCTCCACAGACTGGTATCCTTACTCCCCTCCAGCTCTAGATGCCGAGTATTGCTTTTTGGGGATGAAGCTATTGTAAATTACATATGTATTTGGATCTCATTTTTACGAAACGTACATTTCTTACTTTCCAAAATACTGAGAACTTTGTGGAAATGAGATGACCATTTTCTACTAATGTAAAAAGTGACTACTTCTTATATAGAGGCACAAATATACTATGAAACACTATAAAACAAAATTGTATGCATCAGAACTTTGACCAAATTCCAGAAGAATGTATTTGTTACATCTTGGTCACATTTATTTGTCTCACTGAATTTCTAGTAGTTTCATAAAAAATTCTAAAGAAGGAAAGATTGTCTTTTTCTTGAGTCAATCATTATTGTATAACTTTGAGGCAGTGGAATCATTCGGATGTCTCTGAGCACTTGCCATTGATGGGAGCACTGGAAAAGAAATTTTGCATTCTCAAATATTTCCTTTGCATAGTGTATTTTAATCTCTTCTTTTCTTGACTGAAGTAGTTGTTGGCAGCATACAGATATGATTTTATGGTTCCTGGCATCCACTGATTTCTTTTTCTTATCCTGGACCCGAGCAAGGCTGGCTATGAAGAACCTGGATTAAAAATCCCCAGAAGAAAACAGATGGTGGCCATCACCATTCTTTCAGGTACAAAGTCAAGATCATTAATGAATTAGTTATTTCTAAGGCCTTTAGTGAAGCCACTGTATACTCTACATTAATGAGACACAGCTGTCAAGGTGCTATGGTCCAATCCCTCTGGGCACCGTGCAGCAGTGGTAAGTCGGGAAGCAGCCAATGCTTATGGCATGTCCTGGAAAGGAGAGGTGGTTGGCCAACATACAAAAGTACCTGCAGGGTCATGGCATTAGGTAGGCAGGTGTTGAGGTCAGAGCATTAAGGAAGTCAACCCTGACTTTATCTTCAGTTAGCTATTTGACCTTTATGCCTGTTTTCTTACCTATAAAAGGATCTACACTTCATTGTGTAGATGTGAGGAATAAATGAGGTAATACATGTGAAGGACTTGGCATAATGCCCAGGAAATAGTGAGCACTCAACCACTGCTTGCTGGGCTTCTCATTATTGAATTGTGAATATTAATGAGGAAACAAAAACAATTCTTTGGGAAAAGATCTTTATAATTTCAGTCTTCAAATATCTAATTATATAGTAGTACTTCTTGTCTGGCAGGTTGTTTAAATCATTGGGTACCGAGAGTTAATGTGTTTATTTCTTTTCCAATCTTGAGGGTGACCTTTCAAGGACATGATAGCAGTGCTTTTCTTTTTCATAACGCAAAGGTCAGGATATGCTAAGAAATTATTAATTACAAGTGTCAAATAAATGGCAGTTTAAGGAACAACTGAAGATATTATGGTCTAAGTAAACAGGGGAATGTACTTTTTGTAGGCTTTTAATATTCTAATAAATTATTATTGCATTTTAAGCAAATAAGAATTTTAAGCAGTATCTATCTATCTATCTATCTATCTATTATCTATATATAGAGAGAAACAAAATTAAAGAAAAAAATTTTTTTTAGTTGGATCACCTGGGTAAAAGAATAATACATGAAAAACTATTTACATGGTTTTAGAATATTAGTAATATTGCCTCCTTATATTTCAAAATATTTTCATATGCACTAACTTATTAGATTTTCTATAAAATTCTAATAGGTAGCTAGATTAGAACTAAAGTCCTCTCACTACTCCAATAGTGAATCCATTATATGTGGTCCTCTAGGAGAGACTGTGATTTGGCTACTAGGATTTGTCTATACAGAGAAAACTTTTTTCTTTCCTATTTTTTTTAACTCTTTTTTTAGTTGTTAAATTTATCAGAGTGACATTGGTTGGTAAAAATTACATGTGTTCCAGGTGTACAGATCTACAATACATTGTCTATGCATTGCATTATGTGCTCACCACCCTGAGTCAGTTCTCTTTCCATCACCATATATTTGATGCCCCCTCCCTACTCCCCAACTGCCCCCTACTCTCCCACCCACCTCCCCCCGTACCCTCAAGTAAACACTAAACTATTGACTGTGTCCATGAATTTTTGTTTCTTTGTTACTTTCAGTTTTATATTACACCTATAAGTGAGGTCATATGTTTCTTGATTTTTTTCAGTCTGAATTATTTTGCTTAATAAGATGTCTTTAAGGTCCATCTATGTTGTTACAAATGGTTGTATTTCATCTTTTCTTATTTCTGAGTGGTATTCCATTATGTAAATGTTCCACAACTTCTTTATCCAGTCATCTATCAAAGGACACTTTGGTAGTTTCCACGACTTGGCCACTGTGAATAGTGCTGTGATGAACATTGGGATACATATATCTATGTAAATTAAGGTTTTCAAGTTTTTTGGGTAGATACCCAGAAGAGAATTGCTGGGTTCTATGGCATTTCCATTCCTAACTTTTTTGAGGAATCTCCATACTGCTTTCCATAGTGGTTGTACCAATTTAGATTCTCACCAGCAGTGTATGAGGGTTCCTTTTCTTCAGAACCTCTCTAGCACTTGTTATTCCTTGTCTTGCTGATTTTAGCCATTCTAAGAGGTGTGAGGTGGTCTCTCATTGTGGTTTTAAATTGCATTTCTCTAATAGCTAGTGATGTTGAACATTTTTTCTTATATTTGTTGGCTGTTTGTATGTCTTCATGGGAGAAGTATCTGTTTAGGTCTTCTGACCACTTTTTAATTAGATCGTTTGTTTTGTTATTGTTGAGTTCTGTGAGTTCTTTATATATTTTAGATGTTAGCCCCTTATCAGAGGCATTGTTTGCAAATATTTTCTCCCATTCGGTTAGTTTCCTTTTAACTTTGTTGATGGTGTCCTTTGCTGTGCAGAAGCTTTTTAGTTTGATATAGTCTCATTCATTTATTTTGCTTTTACTTCCCTTGCCTTTGGGGTCAAGCTCATAAAGTCCTCTCTGAGCCCAAGGTCTATAAGTTTAGTACCAATGTTTTCTTCTATGCAGTTTACTGTTTTGGGTCTTATGTGGAGGTCCTTAACACGTTAAGCGCCCAGGCTATTTTGTCTTGCTTACCGCTTGGCCCGTTATATCAGATTTCACCGAAATGCTGGTGAGCAGAGATGTGTTCAGGTTGCGATAAGGCTGAATGTTTATATATAGAATATATTTACTGTGTGAATATTTATTATTTACTGCAATTTGTACAATATATTATTTTAGATATGCTTTATATTCAGTCAGTTGTCTGTGATTCTTGTTCCAGAACAGAAAAAGATTTTTCTTTACCTGTGAACATGAAAATGTCCCCTAAACGGGGAGAAATTATAGTGAAGGAAAACAAAAAAGGAATAACCATTTTAAAATGGAAAGACAAGTGGGACATCTTACTTATTTAAAATTTATTAAAAGAATGTAATATTTAAAATTTTATATAGTCAGTTAACATACAATGCCGCAGCCTGCACAAGAAGTATACTGTCGGTCACCGGTGACTGATGTGGTCCAAACAGAAAGTCCAGTGTCAGTCACCGGTGACAGACATGGCACTTAACATGTTAATTGGTAGGTGGTGACAGTTCACAGTCCAGCTTCATTCTTTTGCATTTGTTTTTCCAGTTTTCTCAGCAGCATTTACTGAAGAGGCTTTCTTTCCTCCATTGTTTATTTTTTGCTCCTTTGTCAAAAATTATCTGTCCATATATTTGTGGGTTTATTTCTAGATTTTTGATTCTGTTCCATTATTCTGTATGTCTATTTTTCTGCCATTAGCAAGCTGTTTTGATTATTGATGCTTTGTAGTATATACTGAAGTTGGGGAGCATGATGCCTCCAGCCTTATTTATTTATTTTTGGGATTGCTTTGGTGATTTGAGCTCTTTCGTGGTTCCGTATCAATCTTATGATTTAAAAAATATTTCTCAAAAGAATCTCTGTGGAATTTTGATGGGAATTGCATTAAATCTGTATATTGCTTTGGGTAATATGGCAATTTTCAATCCATGAAAATGAAATATCTTTTCCTTTCTTTGTATGTTCTTCAATTTCTCTTATTAGTGTCTTATCAGTTTCTGTGTATAAGTCCTTCACGTTCTTTGTTAAGTTTATTCCTAAGTATTTTATTCTTTTTGTTCTGATTGCAAAAGGTATGATTTTTCTCATTTCTTTTTCTGAAGTTTCATTTTATATAAAAATGCTGTGGATTTTTGTACATTGATTTGTATCCTACAATTTTACTGAATTCGTTTATTATTTCTAATAATTTTCTGGTGGCGTCGTTAGGGTTTCTCATATGTAGGGTCATGTCATCTGCAACAATTTGGATGCCTTTTATTTCTTTTTCCTGCCTAATGGCTCTGGCTAGAACTTCCAGCACTATGTTGAATAACAGTGGTGACAGGGAACATCCCTGTCTTGTTCCTAATTTTAGAAGAAAAGGTTTCAGTTTTTCCCTGTTCAGTATAACATTCTCTGAGGGTTTGTCATATATGACCTTTATTATGTTGAGGTGCTTTCCTTCTATACCCATTTTTGAAAGAATTTTGATCATAAATGGGTATTGTATCTTATCAAATGCTTTTCCTGCATCAGTTGATATAATCATATGGTTTTTAAGTTTTATTTTATTTATGTGGTATATCATATTGATCAATTTGCATGTGTTGAACCATCCTTTTGCCCCTGGGATGAATCCTACTTGATTGTGATGTGTAATCTTTTTCATGCATTGTTGTATTCTATTCACTAGTATTTTGTTTAGGAATTTTGCATCTTTGTTCATCAGTGATATTGATCTCTAGTTTTCTTTTTTGTGTGTGATGTCCTTACCAGGCTTTGGTGTTAGGGTAATGTTGGCCTCATAGAATGAGTTGGGAATATTTCTCCTTCTTCAATTTTTTGGAAAACTTTGAGGAGGATAGGTTTTAGTTCCCCTTTGAATGCATGGTAAAACTCATTAGTGAGACCATCTGGTCTAGGAATCTTCCTTTTGGGGAGGTTTTAGATGATTGTATCAATTTCCTGACTGTTGATGAGTCTGTTTAGGTTATCCAATTCTTTTGATTCAGTCTAGGTAGACTGTATTTCTAAAATCTTGTCCATTTCTTCTAGGTTGCAAATTTTGGTGGCATGTTGTCCTTCATAGTATTTTTGTATAATCATTTGTATTTCTGTGCTATCAGTTGTAATTTCCTCTTTTTCACCTCTAAATTGGATTATTTATGTGTTTTCTCTTTTTCCCTTGGTGAGCCTAGCCAGGGGTTTGTCAATTTTATTAATTTTTTTGAAGAACCAGCTCTTTGTTGTATTATTTTTTTTTCTATTCTCTATTTTATCTAGTTCTGCTTTAATTTTATTATTTTGTTTTTTCTGCTGACTTTGGGTGTTTTTCGTTCCTTTTTTTTTTTTTTTAGTTCTTTAAGATGTGATATTAGGTTGTTTACTTGTGATTTTCCTTGTTTCTTTAGATAGGCCTGCAGTGATATAAATTTCCCTCTTATTACTGCTTTTGCTGCATCCCAGTAATTTTGGTATGTTGTGTTTTCATTGTCATTTTTATTCTATGTATTTTTTAATCTCTTCTTTATTTCTTCTTTTATCCAGTCATTTTTGAATAATGTGTCTTATCTCCCTGTATATGTGGTTTTCCCTGCTTTCTTTTTGTAGTTGATCTTCAATTTCAAAGCTTTGTGATCAGAGAATACAATTAGTATGATTTCAATCTTCTTAAATTTGCTGAGGCTAGTATTGTGTCCCAGTATATCGACTATCCTTGAGAATGTTCCATGAGCACCAGGAAAGAATATATAGTCTTGTGTTGCAGGATGAAGATCCTGTAAATGTTAACTATGTTCAATTTCTATAATGTAAAATTTAAAGCTGTATTTCCTTATTTATTTTCTGTTTGGATGATCTGTCCATGGCTATCAAAGTGGTGTTTAGGTCCCCTACTATCATTGTGTTTTTGTCAGTTTCTCCTTTTAGATACGTTTGTAGTTTTTTTGTAAATTTTGGTGCTTCTTGGTTGGGGGCATATATATTAATAAGTGTCAGATGTTCTTGTTTTGTGTTTTTTTTAAAGATTTTTATTGTTTTTACGATTTATTTTTATTGTTTTTTGACAGAGAGAGAGACAGACAGAGAGAGCCAGAGAGAAGGGGGAGGGCCCAGAGCAGTCTCCATAGTTAACAGCATTAGTTTTCCATATAGTTTCACTCCACAGGTGGGCATGGGTCTGCACAGGGCAAGAACTGGGCTGGGAGCCTCCTGAATAGGACCTGGCAAGAACTGAACTGGGGGCACACCCCAGTTCAGCATATGGGTTTGCCTGGGCCGGACCTGGTATTCAATCCTCGGTCCCCAGGGCTGCAAAGCAAGCGCTTAGCCCGCTGAGCCATCCCAGCTCCCCCAGATTTTATTGTTTTGACCGAGATAGAGAGAGGGAAATACAGAGAGAAGGGGGGGGGGCTCAGAGCAGTCTTTATAGTTGTACGTCATCAGTTTTCAAAACAGTTTTGTTCCAAACAGGTGGGTGGGGGCCACATAGGTTGGGAATTGGGTGGGTGACTCCTGCATGAGAGGCACAACCCCTTGAGCTAGGGATCAAACCAGAGGGGAAAGAACCAACCTGGCTAAGAAACAGACCCAAGCTCAGCATGTGCATCCACACGGGCTGGGTCTGGGATTCGATCCTCAGTCCCTGGGACTGCAAAGTGAGTGCTCAACCCACTGAGCCATCCTGGCTTCCCCCATGTCTTCTTATTGTATTGTTCTCTTTATCATTATAAAATGTCTATCTTTGTCTTTTATTATCTTTCTGATTCTAAAGTCTGCTTTGTCAGATATAAGATGGCTATACTTGCTTTTCTCTGGATACCATTTGCTTGGAGTATTTTTTTCCACCCTTTTACTTTGAGTCTGTGTTTGTCCTTGTGGCTGAGGTGCGTTTCCTGTAGGGAGCCTAAGGTTGGTTTTGTTCTTTAATCCAGTGTGCTACTCTGCGTCTTTTTATTGGTGAGTTCAGTCCATTTACATTTAGGGACCTCTTTTTATTTTTTCAATTGCTTCTTTGCTTTCTCATTTCCATCAGTTATTTTAGTTTGATGGTATTTATGATTGTTCTCTCTCCCTCTCTCTCCTTTCTTTTTTTGTTGTTGGCTTTTTTTGTTACATGTACTAGTTCTAACTTCTTTTTGAGTGGTTACCATGAACTTTATGTAAAACAAAGTTTCATATATGCAGTGGTTTCTTTTTTTAAGGATGCTTCTTATCTCCATTTTCTTTGGTAGTTTAAATCTTTATTTCCTTCCTTTTTGTGTTTTTGTTGTTCCAGTTTATTCCTATTTATTTTTACTTTTTGTTTCAGGTTCAGCAGCCTCCTTCACTATTTCCTGAAATGCTGGTCTTGTGATGGAGAATTCCTTCAGTTTCTGTGTATTTGAAACGGTCTTCATTTCTTATTAATATCTAAAGGAAAACTTTGCTGGGTAGGTGATTCTTGGCTGGTAATTTCTCCCCTTCAATATTTTGAATACTTCATTCTACTCCCTCATGGCTTGTAGGGTTTCTGTTGAGAAATCTGATGATAGTCTGATGGGCTTTCCTTTATAGGTTCTTTTTCTGACTGCCTTGAGAATTCTTTCTTTGTCTTTGACATCTTCAGTATAATGTGCCTCGCAGAAGATCTGCTAGGATCAAGTAGCCAGGAGTCCTGTTTCCTTTTTTTAATTTGAGGTTCCAATTTTTTCCATAGATTTGGGAAGTTCCCATCTATTATTTCTCTGAGCCAATTCTCTGTGCCCATCTCATCCTCTGCTCCCTCTGTAATATCTATTATTCTTACATTACTCTTTCTTTTTAAAGATTTATTTATTTATTTATTTGACAGGGGGCGGGGGGAAGAAAAGGGGGAGGGCCCCGAGCAGTCTCCATAGTTTCATGTCATTGGGTTTTTTTTAGATAGTAGTATTCCACAGGTGGGCATGGGGTTGTGCAGGGAAGGAACAGGGTAGGTGACCTGTGGCATGGATCTCACCCCAATGAGAACCGAACTGGGGCATACCCCAGTTTAGCCTGTGGGTCCGCACTGTCCAGAACCAGGACTTGATCCTTAGACCCCGCGGCTGCAAGACAAGCACTTGACCCATTGAGCCATCCCTTCTTCCCCTTATGCTGTTCTTTCTAATGGAGTCAGAAAGCTCTTGTAGTTATCTCTCATTTCTTTTATCTCTTAGGTCTGTCTGCTTCCTTTTGTGACAACTGCAAATTTCTCTCTTTGATTTCACCAATTCTTTCCTTCATTTTGTCAGCTCTGCTTTCTATGCTAGCTATTTCATTTTTCATTTCTTTTATTGTGTTGTTTATCTTCAGAATTTCTATTTGCTTCTTTTTTTATAGTTTCAATTTCCTCTCTGAGATCACCTTGCTCCCTCTGTGTACTCTGCCAGTTTTCTTTGATCTCTTTGAGTGTTTTCAGAATTGAAGTCTTGAATTCTATGTCATTTAGCTCATATAATTCTATATCTTCAAGTTCCTTTTCTGGAGATTTTTCATTTTCTTTATGAGCACCTTTGTTCACTCTGGTACTCGTTGCTGTTGGAGTATTTCTGTTTCTGGACATGAGGACTTTTCCCTTGGTAGATGTGAAGAGTTCTTTCTTTCACTTTCTAGCTGGTGTTGCTGCAATATCTTACAATATTTTTTCTTGGTTATTCTGTTTTTTCACAGGAGGTATTTCCTGGAAGTTGGGCTTCTCTTTCACTTGGTCTCGCTAGTCTCTGCACACCTCCTCTTTGGGAAGATATGATAGGTGATTGTATTCTATGCCTCCGAGATCCCACTGCAGTCAAAAGCTGCCACACCCAGGCTTCACAGTTTTCTTGGATTCCTCTGCTGGCTTCAGCCAGAAGGGTGGGGGCGGGGTTGTTCAATAAGGTGCAGGTATGTTTCCATCACAGGGTAATGGAGGCTTCCAGCAGTAGTCTACTGAATGCAGGCTCTGTGCAGAGCTGGAGGGGCAGGGGAGGGGATGAGCTTTGGGAGAGAGCAAGGGAAAGCAGCCAGGTTCTGTGTTCAAGGCCATATAGTGCTCTGGCTGGGGCACTATCTCACTGAGGGTCCCTCTGCCCTTCAGCTGCCAGCATGCTCCTGCTTCCAGCACTCCAGGCACCAGAACACAGGCTTCCTGTTCTGGTCACCTGTCTTAGGCTCTGTGGGTCCCCATGCTCCAATTGCCTGACCTACACTCTGGCAGCCAGGCCCATGCTTCAGTCACCTGTGCCAATCTATGACTGCTGCTAGTGCCTCACTTTAGCCTCCTGTCCTGTGCTATGGCTGCCCATGCCACACTATGGCTGCTGTCCGTTGCTCCTGCCATGGTGTCTTGATACAGCCAGCTGCACCCACTTCTGCAGTTTGTCCTGCATTCTGGCTGCCCACACCTCTGTTTTTGTCTGTTCTAGGCCTCCAACCTGCCCAGAGTCATTTTTAACCTCAATCAGCACTCACATGCTTCCACCTCAGTCTCTTCTTTGCTGGTCTCTGGGTTGGTCACCAGGTAGGTCTTGGGGTCACGCTCCATGGCATGTCTCTTCCCTGCTTCCTTTGCTTTTCTCTACTCACCTCTCTTCCTCTGGTTTATGTATTTTCTTGTGATGAGTAGGTCTCTCAGCTGAGGCTGCATGTTGCTTAGGGATTCTCTGGTTGGATTTTAGTTTTTCAATTCATTGTTCTTCCCAGGAGAGGTTTCAAGAACTCCTCTCAGGCTGCCACCTTAATGACGTCCTTTTGTTTCTTTAAAAACAAAAAAATTAATAATATTGATATTCTAATATTTAGTAAGTTAACAAAAATTAGTAAATTTGGTGTTTATGACTCACTTGTGTGTTTTCCTCAGCCATCCATATATAAGATGTATATGGCATTCTTTGGCATGTTTTAAAACATAATAAAATGATATAATGCTTTTTGTATTCTTCTTTAATCTGCTTTATTCCTTCAACATTTTTTAGTTTTCTCCAAACTGATTCACGTAATCCAGTTCACTGATTTTTGTCATTGTGTTTCATTGTAAGAACATGCCAAAATTTATTCACCCATTTTCCTATCTTTGGGTATTTATATTGTTTTCAGATGTTTTTGTTTGCTTTTCTGACACAGTGCTCCAGTGAACATTCTTGTTCATGTCTCCTATGGTAAATGTGCAGAGATTCTCTCAGGCACAAGCATAAATGGTTTAAATGCACGAACCAAAAGACATAGGGGGCCTGAATGTATAAGAAAAGGATACCCTTGCAGGTACTGCCTACAAGAGGCTCACTTCAGATTTAAAGATACATAGACTGAAAGTAAAGAAATTGAAGAAGATATTTTATAAAAAATAAAAAAAAGTGGGATAATAATACTTATACTGGACAAAATAGACTTAAAACACAGGCTATAACTAGGAACAAAGAGGACTCAATAATTTCACTTCTGGGTATTTTTCCAAAGAAACCCAAAACTCTAAAGGACGTGTGTGTCCATATGTTCATTATGACATTTTTTTTCCTTACAGTAGCCAAGATATGGAAGCTGGGTGTCCATCAGTGGATGAATGAATAGATAGATAAGAGATGGTACATACATACAATAGAATATAACTCACCATAAAAAAAATGAAATCTTGCTATTTGCAATAACATGGATGGACCTTGAGCTAGAGGGGAGGGTATTGTGTTGAGTGTAATAATTCAGACAGGGAAAGACAAATGCCATATAGTTCCATTTATATGTGGAATCTAAAAAGCAAAATAAAACAGAAACAGACTCAGAGATACAAAGAACATTTTGATGGTTGCCAGATGGGAGGGGAGTTGAGAGAGTGAGTGAGAAAGGTGAAGGGATTAAGAAGGAAGTACAAATTGGTAGTCACAAAATAGTCATGGGGATGTAAAGTATAACATAGGGAACACAGTCAATAATGTTGTAATAACTGTATGATGTCAGATGGGTACTTGATTTATTGGGGCAATCACTTCATAAGTTATTTAAATATCTAATTACTATGTTGTACATCTGAAATTAATATTATGTATATCAACTGTAATTGAAAAATAAAAATATTATTAAAAAAAAATCTCAGTGGAAAAAAACAAAAGCGTTGAGCTGTTTTTTTTGTCATTATATAACTGTTTTACCATTTGACTATGCTACATTTTTGTGAAATGTATATTCTTTTTAATCATTGCATTTTAAAAATTATTTTGAAATTATTCAATTATAGTTGACATACAATATTATATCAGTTTCAGGTGTACAACATACTGTTTAGACGTTTATATAACTTACAAAGTGAAAATTATTGCATTTTAAAGAAATTAGATTTTTAATGTTCTTTATTATGTATGTCTGAATACAGTATGGACACATTTTTTTGAAGGTGTGATATTTATATTAGAATTTGATACTTTGTGCTTATTTGTATCTATTTAGGATTTATAAAAAGGAGCAAATTTTTTTCTTTATCAAATAACCTTCTGCTCTTGGAAGTATTGAAAAATATGAAAAGAATAGATTTTCAGCTTGGAGGATTGATTTGTTTGTTCCTGGTGTTTTATACTGGGCCAGTGTCCAGAATTTATTTTGTAATCCACTGGGTTTAGGACCTTGTTAAACTGGTAAAAGATTGAGAAAATCACAGTGGAAGACAATTTTTTTTTTGGAAATACATTTGCTTTTTTTCCCCCTGAAGAAATGGTAATTCATGTGTGATCTAACAAAAGTTTTCAACAACTTGAAGAAGGATTACATCCTAACCAAATTGGCCAGCTTTTCTATATTTATGTGAAGAACTTAACAACCTTAAATTCCAGGTTAATGCTATAAATATTATCAAATTAATTCGGTTATGATTAATGTAGTTAATTTGACAAGTGCCAGCTTCATGACTGGTAGTCTTCAGGGTCCTGCAGAGTGTATAAAATGAACATCTGATGTGGCCTTTGTCTAGGGAAATACCACTTTCATGATAGAGGCAAGAATATTCTTGGAACAAAATATAAAATAAAATAAAAAATAACCACACAGAACAGCAGAGGGTTGCATTAATCCTTAGGATTCTTTCCTGTCTGTAGATCTGTGAAAATTAATATTATGTCTGAAAACATCTCTGCTGAATAGAAAAACTGACTATAAAATAGTTTCCTGCTAAAGGTTAAATGATACATCAATTTTGACATTCATTTTAATAATATTCAAAATTATGCAAATTTGAATTCATTTCAGAAACTTCTGTTAATGAATAAATTTTTATTTATTGTAGTAAATATTTCTTTAAAAATTTATTTTATTGTTTGACAGAAGGAGAGAGAGAGAGAGAGAGAGAGAGTCCCCAGCGCAGTCTCCATTGTTGCACATCATTAATTGTGACATGGTTTCATTCCACACGGGTGGATGTGGGGCCTCTGGCAGGTGGAGGGGTGAGGAACTTGGGGCCTCCCACTTGGGAGGTGAGAACCTTCATTGCCATCTGAAGATTACCAGTTGCACTGCAGTTCAGCATATGGGGTTGCACAGGACAGGGCCAGGATTTGCTCTCTGGACCTTGCAGTTGCAAGGCTTGTACTCAACCTGTTGAGCTATCCTGGCATCCCGTGTAATAAATATTTCTATAGCACTTGCTCTTTATCTGTACTAAGGGCTTTACAACTGATAACTCATTTAACGTGTCATAGGAACCCTATGAGATAGGTTTCTTACTATCGTTTCTCTTTTAAAGGTAAGGAAACTAGAGAGATTAAGTAACTTGTCCAAAGTCACACAGCAAATGTGTAGTAGAACTAGGAATAGAATTCTGTCAGTTCAGTTTCACAATACCACTTTATTTTTAGTCTCTTACGTTAATAAAACATAAGAATATCACCTACCGGTATTCTCAATGTAGAAATAGAGCCTCATCAGAAAATAAGTGGAAAATTTGCAAATTTTAGGGGGACTACTTTTGCTATTCTGGGACATCATTTTAATAATTGTCAGTATGTTGATACTTTCGGTTTATAGCTGCTCTCCACAAACATACAAACAAACAAACCAGCAAACAAATAAAACAGATACAGCGAGGATCATTTTTACATGAGAATGTAATTTTGATTATTTATTTCTCTGAATTTGTTTCAATGGAACCTCAGTTTTCCCATTAGTTATTAAAGATGTACACGCTCTGACTACCTCTTTTAGTTTTTCTTCCTGCACTGATTGCTTAGGGTCTCATCTGGCATGAAATGTGGGATGCAGCTGGGCTCTCATTCATCAGAAATCTGGCTCTCTCAATACGGCGTTCATAGAAGAGTACCTATCTTTTTGAATAATTGTCAATTCAGATCCAATTATTTCTGTTTCTTCTGTCAGGTCGTCCCAGATGCATTATAATATTACAGGATAACATTTGTGGAAAGATAGTAATTTCAATGAGAAGACATAGTATAATTTTCTTGAGTTATGTTTTTAAAATAAGTTTCTTTTAGCCAAGAATTGAAAGTGACTGAACCAAGACATGCTTGATTTGTGCCTATCGTTGACTTACTCACTAGTAACTGAATGAAAGAAATAAACCTGACTTTATGCCTGCTGACATCTGTGGTCTATCTGTGTCACTCTGAGGTCCTGACACTGCTCTTGCTGCTAGTCAAGGTCTTGTTTTACTGGCAGAACTGGGCCTTGACAGCTGTCTGTTTTTGCTGTCTGTCTGTCTGTCTAGTTTTGGACAGATATGTTTATTTTGTAGATTCAGATGAGAAGCACACATGTCAGTTCGAACAAAAATAGCTTTGTGATTCTTGCTGTGAGACTATTTGTGTTTTTCTGGCTGTTAAACAGAAGTTTCAAGCAGACATGGGTATGATGCTCTTTTCCTAAAAGCTTGATGTGCTAGAAAGGAAATTAATTATCTATAGGTTCAGTGTTCACAGTAATTTAGGCAAGCCCCTTTCCACAAGACAGTAACATCCTTCTTGATGCCCCCTCCATCATCATCATCGTCAACCATCATCATCGTTATCACCATAATCATCACTGAAGTTTAAAAGCAGTCCAGCTTCACACGTGGAATTCTCATTGGAAGATGGGCTCTGGAGGCTGCCCATGCCTCAGTCCTTCCTTGGCTGCATGATGACTCTGGTATGGGACTGTGGGGGATATTTAGGACATGGATGACTGTGCTAACAGTACCTGTCGGATGGTGGACAGAAAGACAGTATATTCAGATGAATTTAACAAGCACCATTTGGTTCCATCTGAGTTATTTCACCATATCTACTGATTCATTGCATTCCTTGCCTGATGAGTAAAACAGACTCACAGTTTGGCTGGATTTTCTCAGAGAAGGCACTTCTGATGAACATGAGTACAAAATATAAACCTCTGTTAATAGAACAGTTGAAGAAATATGACTGGCGTGGACAAAAACCTTAGTGTAAGACCCAAAGCACACGATTGGTGATTATGAATGTTATTATACATGAGAAAAAATGGTCATCCTGACATCATCATAAATGTGGCATTATTATAAATGTGGTATTAACATTTTCCTAAAGTTAGATGTCTGCATGATCTAATAGATATATATGTCTGGTGATACTCTGCTTTTCTTTCTCTGTCACTGATTTCTAACTGCAAGAATTTCTCCCACCTGGTTTTGAATATGAGCACTTTAACATTGGGAAGACATTTGATGATCTCCTAGCATAAATCTAAATACTTTTCCAGTCCACATTCTTTTACAACTTATGCATGGAGTTCCCTTTAAAAAGTAGCTTGTTAGCTGGAATCCTTTTTGGAGCAGCATTCATCCGATAACTTTGGAGATGGCTGTGTGCATCTCTTTCTTGAGTGTTGTTCCTACTCAGCAGCTTTCTCCTTGCTGTGACCTCTTAGCTCTGTGACAGTGGAATGTAGACTAGGGAGGAGGGTGGCAAATGGGCATGGGGGCAATATCATTAGTGCTCAGCCTCCTAAATGCAGTATTCACTATAGGACCAACTTTATAAAGCATCATAACAGAAAACTTCCCGAAAAGATAAAGTTTTTCACAGTTCTTTCATCCTAATCAATAAACTTCATTTTATATGTGCTTGTAATCCATAAAGGTATAATAATAATATAGACACTTTTGTATGTTGACTTTTACAGTTAACATTGTGTCATACTATTATAGTCATCCCATAATTTAAATCTCAAATAATATTTTATCAAGTAGGTGTACCTTATTTTGCAAAAGTATTTTCTTATTATGGGCTATTTATAGGTCATGTCCACTGTTTAGCTATTACAAATGTCCATTATTTATTTAGAAACTCTTATTTGATCAATTTACTGTGCATTTTCCTGGGCACTGTATTTTTAATAAGAAGTCAAACATTTGAAAAACCAGTGGTAATAAAAAAAATTGGTAGTAACTCTTGTGGGAGAAGTAGTTTTCAAACTATATATAATAGCAGTAATTTCTAAAATTTTTAACATAAGTTATAGAAAAAATTCACTTATTAATTGGTAGAATCTCAATACCCTAAAAGATTTCCCGGGAAAGCTGGGATGGCTCAGCGGGTTGGGTGCTTGCTTTGAAGTGCTGGGGACCAAGGATCAAGTCCTGGTCCCGGCCCGTGCGGACCCACATGCTGAACTGGGGAGTGCCCCCAGTTCAGTTCTTGCCGGGGCCTATGCCGGAGGCTCCCGGCCCAGTTCCTGCCCTGCACAGCCCTGTGCCCACCTGTGGAGTGAAACTATATGGAAAACTGATGTCAACTATGGAGATTGCTCTGGGCCCTCCCCCTTCTCTCTGTCTCTGTTTCTCTCTGTCAAAAATCAATAAAATAAATATTAAAAAAAAAAAAAAGATTTTCATCCTTCTCCACTTTGTACATAATTTTAGAACTATAGTACCATATGAATTTCTCTTATTTTTCAGTTTAGATAGGATCTTTTTTTGAAAGTTGAGGAGTATTAGGTTCTAGAAAGATATAAGGTGCAGATGTGCTCGTGAGGCCCTTGTGGCCTTAGCCAACTATACCGCCCAGGATGGGATGATATTAGGTTGACCAAGTGAGCGTCATGGACAAACGCTGTCACGTTCAGACCCAAGTGCTCAACCGTAGCCAGCACAAGGGCACCATGTGTGTGCATTTGGGAATGAGTTTTGTCTTGTTGGACTAAGATATGTGTGGAATGGCTAGTCATTTCAAAGTTATCTCTGGTAACTGTTGAGCCAGGGACAAAAACAAGTACCATCATTGTGGGATATGCTGGCTCCACAGTTTGTTTAGAGTGGTGTCTGTTTTGAGTGTCCAAGATGACGTTAACATGAGGAACTGAGTGATTTCCTTCTGTGGGGGGCATTTGTGTGCTCTCCTCAATTGAAGTGCTCTGTACACTGTCACATAAAATAACATGTTGAGATGCATATGTAATGTGATTTCTTTTGAAAAAAATGCTTGACTAATAAATGGTTGAACTGGAAGTGCTGAGTGGTACTTGCTTTTTCAGATGCCTTAATTCAGGTATGTCCATCCTGTGGCTCAGGGTGGCTTTGAATGAGGCCCAACACAAATACTTGAAACAGTATGAGAATTCTTTTTTTGTGACCATTTTTAAAACCTCATCAGCTGTTGTTAGTGTTAGTGTATTTTATGTGTGTCCCAAGACAATTTTTCTTCTAATATGGCCCATGGAAGCCAAAAGGTTGGATAAATGCCACAAATCTTTAGAAATTACATTTAATATATATGTTTGTGTACATTAAAGCTTTGTGTTGATACTCTAGTTGTGCTATGGTGTAAAATCAGTTTATGTGTTTTTCCCTTTTGGGAACAGTGAGTCTAAGTAAAATAAAAATGTCGGAAACATCCATAAGATTTTTGAGAAGATTGTACCTCTCTTTATCTTAATTCATAATGGCATTTGTTTTGAAATGTAACATATAGAAAACTTGGAAAATACAAAAGATATGTATAGAAGAAAATGAAAGCTATTTGTGATCTGGCTACCTAGAGATAAACTGCTTTTAGTATTTAATATACTTTATTCCATTCTTTTTCTCCCTATATATTTTTTTCTTGTATTTTTAAAAATAAGTTTGAAATAATTTTACATCATGCCTATATTTTCTTCACCTTAATCATTAGCATTTCTCTATCAATAAACTCTTTGTGAAAATTATTTTTAACATAACTATCACATTCCAGTTCCGTACATTTTTCTTATGATACTTTTGTAATTGTCTATTTCATGTCACAGTCTTTTCTTAGGTGCCACTTTCCTTGTGTGCCCATCCCTGAATAAAAAGAGCCATTTCTTACCAACGGCCTCTTTGTTTTTGAATGCTTCTGAAACCTCCTTTCAGATCTGGAGGTCAAATTGATGTGTTCAGCCCTAACCGATGTCTGCTGTCTCACTTGTAATGTCTGACAGGCATGACTCTGTGGCAGATTTGGACTGGGTCAGCATTTTCTCTTGCTCCTCCTGACAAGGTATGTTCCCTGTTTCGTTTCTGTCTCTGCCACTACATTCTGCAGCCTCTGTGTCCTGAGTACATTAACTCCCCTAGTTCCTGCACCCCCTGACAGTTTGCATTCCTGGGCCAGTAGTCTTATGGGTGTCTGTGCAGCGAGGTACTAATGCCAGCCCTGAGCTGTGTGGATGGAAGGAACTTCTGCTCCCACATCTGAAAGTAGGCTCTGTGGTCAGTAGTGTTGCCCCAATCCCTAAGGGAGGCAGGACTGGGGCCACCTGGTCAGATGATACCTCAGACAGTGATAACTCTCTAATAGATTTTCTTAATTTCCAGAGCAGTTAAACTTTTGCAGGCCTTTCTGTGTTGTCATGGGTATTCCTGTTGGAAATTGTGGGAGGGCAGTTGGAACTTAGCGAGTTAGCTCTCCTCCCAACAGAGAAGTCTGCATGCTGCTGTGGGCGTGGGTCTTATTCTGTGCCATGTCAATCTCTACCTTGGCCCTGGATAATGCTGAGGTATCACATGTCATTCCTGGATGAAGGCAGACTGGGGGAAGTGTGTGCATTTTTTCCTATTAGAACAGGGCATAGAAACTGTTCCATATAGTTCACATACTTAGTTCTAGGCTCATCATGAACCCAGTTTCAAGGGTGATAACACCCATAGTACAAGTTGTAATTTTCTGTACAACTTGGAGAGCTTGCAATGGGCTATACCAGGACATGTATCTGACTCTGTGTATACAATTAAAGAATTTACTCTGCAGTGATGTAGAGGGGCTAAGATTTGTAGGAATCAATTATGCTCTGAGGCACCCTTTATAGCATGATAATTTAGCATTTGCACCTTGAACAATCCTGTGTTATTTTTTTGCATTAATATTTTTTTAGATGAGGCCATAAAGCCGAGAGATAGGTTGGCTAGCATTCTCATAATAGCTAGTAAGTAGTCCAATGAGGATGAAAATCTGGGTTTCTTTACACCAAGTCTAAGACTATCCACCATTGGACCAATTCTTTTTTTTAATTTTTAATTTATATTTGGACCAATTCTTAAACCAAACTACTGAATCGTACTTTCCAGAAGGCAGTCTGATTGCGTTGGATTTATGCCTTGCTTTGTTACTTATCCATTTGACAGGCTTCTGAAACAATGGTTGCCCACTTTTAAGAAACATCAACAGTGCCACAATTGATTTATTTTGAGTGCCAAAGTGCTTTCAGTGAGTATTGAGTAATTGTGGTATGTGTTTAAGGATTATTCTTAGCAGCTTACCCCATTTATTTCACTCCAACCAGAATGATTTATTACTACTGAGGATGGTCATTAAGTAGGATACCCACTTGAGAGAAGTGTCACCTTTACATGGGAAATACTTAAGATAAAATGGATGACTGAAACAAATGAAGTTAACTAGGTGAGAGAAATTAAATAGATAAATAAGATGTTTGAAGTCAGATTACACAGAATGATACAGATATTTGAAAATTTTGTGATAGTGCCATCTTAAATCTGTTTGACAGGCGACTAAGCATTGCAGACCTTGTCTTGTTTTTGACTGCTTCTTATAGGGTTTTTGTTTGTCTTGTTTACTAAGAATGTTCTTTGAAAATAAGTTCAGAAAATACGAATATTAGCAATAACAAAAACATAAGTTCACTCTTGGGGATACCTGGATGGCTCAGCAGTTTGAGTGCTCATCTTGCAGCCCTGGGGTCCAAGGATTGAGTCCTGGTCTTGCCCCTGGCCCATGCCTATCCATACCCTGAACTGGGGTGTGCTCCTAGTTAGTTCTCGCCTGGGGGTGGGCATGCCTCCCATGTGGGAGGCCTCCGGCTCGCAAGGGCTTGCTTCCCATGTGGAGGCCCCTGGTCTGGCTCCCACTCTGTGTGGCCCATGCCCACCTGTGTGGAATGAAAACTATGTCGAAAACTGATAACATACAACTATGAGACTGCTCTAGGCCCTTCCCCCTTCTTTCTGTCTCTCTCTCCCTTTGTCAAAACAGTAAAATAAATCTTAGTAAAAATAATAAATTCACCCTTAATCCTATAATCTGGAGGCAAGTACCTCCATGCTTCTTTTTTTTTTTTTTTAATATCTTTTTATATTTATAGAGAGTAATTATTTTATCTTCAGTGCATATTTATTTACTTTTTATTTTACTTTTGACAGATAGAGAGAGAGACAGAGACAGAGACAGCCAGAGAACCGAACTGTGGGAACTCCCCAGTTCAGCATGTGGGTCCGCCTGGGCCGGAGCTGGGATTCGATCCTCGGTCCTCGGGGCCTCAAAGCGAGCGCTCAACCCGCTGAGCCGTCCCGGCTTTCCCATGCTTCTTTTTATACTATATGTTTTAATTTTATTTTCTAAGTTCAAACTACACATTTCCCTGGCATTAATAAAATCAATTATCTATCAATGTTTTTAATGGCTTATGGTATTCTATTATATTCACCTTTCTATTAATGAATATTTAGGTTGCTCCCAATTTATTTATGCAATATAAATCATTATAAATAATGTCACAATAATATCCTTTTATGTGTAGCTTTGTGAACTTATTAAATTCTTTACTTAAGTAAAATTTCTAGAAATAGCCTTGCTGGATCAAAGGTATGCATATTTCAAAGTCTTTTGAAACATTTTTCCAAAAAAAGATATTATTATTATACATGCTCAGCCATGTAAAATAATGCTTCTTTCCTGATGTGTTAACCACCATTGGTTATTATTAACATTTTTCACTTGACAACCTTATAGGTTAAAAAAACAAAAAATGTACTTGTTTCTTTTTGTAGTTTTGTATTTTAATAGTGAGGCTGAACTTGCTCCTTCATTGAGTGTATTGCTTCTTTTGTGAGGTTTGCATTTAATGTTCTTTGTTCATGTTTTTATTGGGAAGCTTCTTTTTTTCCTCTCAATGTGTAAGAGTTATGCATATAAGAAGAATGTTTACCATCAATAAATTAAATGTCATTGCTTTTCAGCTTAATATTAGCTGGGTTTATGAAGCAGAACTTTTCTATTTCTATGTAGTTGTATATATTTATCTCTTTCTGTCTATGTTTTATTAAAATATTTTATGTTTTTCCCCATTTTTAGGACTTAAATCTTTAATCTGCTGGAAATTATTCTGGCAAACCATGAGGTAGAGATTTATTTTTTTTCCAAATTATTAGCTAATTGTCCCAAACATTTTTTTTTTGTTAAACTTATTGGGGTGACATTAATTGTTGTAATTACATTGTTTCCAAGTGTATAATTCTACATTGCATTGTCTATACATCACATTATGTGCTCACCACCCAGAATCAGCTTTCCATCATCATATGCTTGATTCCCCCTTCCTACTCCCCCCACCCATTTTTGTCTCATTGATTTGAACTGCTTTTATGTATATGCACAAAATTATTAACAGTTCTCATATTCCTTCACTTACTATAACTTTATATTTTACTTCAATATATAGTAGAGTAACTTCATTCAATACACACCTTTTTCCCGTATCATCTTTGTTTTCTAATTTATTTATTCTTCCAGATGCAACTTAAGAATAAAAATATTCATTGATTATATTTGCAAAATTAATGTGAGAAACATACTTGGAATTAGACCATGTTCCCATAGCAAAGCCATCTTGGAGCACATACAGATCTAGGAATTTGAAATTGACTTTAGAAATTTTGCAATTCTTGAGCAGGAGAAAGAAAGTGGTCCAAGGATTGTGTTTCTTCCATCGGAAGAAGTCAGCTTGGGAAGGTGAGGGCATATGTGGTTTCAGTTCGTTCTGGTCTGGAAACTAGAACTGACAGTGTAATTCTTTTTTTTTTTTTTTTTTTTCTCAGAAGTATTATTTTATTTACCTCCCTCATGGGGTATCTTGGGGAAACTGGTATGTATATGAAACAGAGTCATTGAAACTGCATTGAGGAGAGAACAAAGAAAAAAGTTTTAAAAGGTTTTAAGCTGAGTTACATTGTTGAACTAAATATAGGGTAATGGATTCTTTTTTTTTTTTTTTTTTTTTTAATTTATTGTTAAATTTGATGAG
>PVKE010008503.1:0-47500 GCA_004027555.1 Craseonycteris thonglongyai
AAATTGACTTTGTTGATATCACATCTGCATATCAAGTCTCTCGTGTACTTCCCATATATGAGGAAAATGCTAGGTAACAATGAATTAAACGTGTCATTCTTTATTGAGACCCTGCAAGTGCTTCCAAAACAGTTTGAAGAGAGATTTTTGCAGTTTACAAATATCGAGCCTATTGTCTCCTTCTGTATCAATCCTTTTACTTGCCAAATAAATGGAATAGAACTAGTTGCATGTATTGCAGACCTTGTTCAGGGGAAAGCAGAGGAACTAGAGTTAGAAATTTTGAACCTTAAGAACGATATTTTGCTAAAATCCTTAATATCAGAGGACTTATGGAATACAGTCGATAAAGAAAGGTTCCCATTTTTAAAAAAAGCGGCATATAAAATTAAATCATTTTTTGGGTTAACGTATTTAAGTGAATCTTTGTTTTCAAACATGAATTTAATAAAATCATGATATAGATCTCGACTTACCGATGAGCATCTTAATAATTGTTTGCTAAAAGGGTTGTCGTCATACTTTCCTAATTATGAGGCACTGGCCAATGAAATGCAATGCCAAAGATCACACTGACAGATTGGTTTTTTTTATGTTTTATTTTATGTTTTTTTTAATGATTTTATTATACGTGTGTTTTTTATTTACTTTGTATTACATTTTGTATATATGTTTCTTTGTGTGTATATAATTTGTACAATAAATTTATTATTTTAAAATTATTTTTGTTTATTATTTTTTATTCTTGTTCAATAATAAATATCCTTAGAAATAGTTGGTGAACGCCGCCCTACTGATATTTTAGAATGCACCCTAGGGTATAAAAAGGTTGGGAACCCCTGCCTTAGTAGGTGGTTAAGTACAACTTCTTCCCTGTTAACTATGTGAAGGCACATCTATCTTGCTCATCATGATATCTTCAGCACTTGCTGCTGTGGTTTGACTTGGTTTGGGACATATGCTCCGGATTTAGACGCTTGGGTTTAAATCCTTCTTTAGCCACATAGCAATTTTGTGACCTTGGCCAAGTGGCTTAGACTTTTCATAGAGTGGTTGTGAAGATTAAATTATTGGATACTTACCCAAGACTTATAATAGTGCAAATACCTGTCTGCCACACTACAAAGCTATAGCAAAATGGTAGCTATTACTATTACTATTATCATTCTATGAATATTCATTAACAAAATGTTGAATTTATATGTAATAAACATTTTGTATATAGAAGGCATGGTTTTATTGATATAAATAGGATGTTTTAATAAACAAATGGACAAAACCATCCCTTTGATAAATGCTTTACAGTTGAAATTATTTTGCAAGTTAACAAATTAATTAGGGTGATGGTCTAAAATCTCTTGTTATCGTCAAGACTTCATCACTAAGCTGTAGCATCTAAAGTTTTATATGTTTATTAAGATTTTATTATGGTTGTAAGGTATCTTTATAATATTGACTTTCAAATATTTACAATTTTAAACTACCTGTTTATGCTTGCAGGTATAATTTTTAGAGCCTAATCACTCATTTCTTTCTGTGTTGGAGAAAATCCTATGTACCAGAGGGGAAATATTGACCACACCCATGAATATTTTATTGATCTACTTTTAATAGAGTTTTGGAATTTGGATTAGTCTTCTTAATTTATACAATGTACCTTTGCATCTCATTTCCAGTCAGTTAATTTTCAAACCACTTGGAATTTTTCTGGAATTTGATAGTGAGTATAATTCCACATTCTCTAATGCTTAATACTTCTCAAAAGTGCAAGTATAAGAACTAACAATCATGGAACATGCCAGAAGTATGCACAGTTAAAAATCAATTTTTGTAGACATTTGACTTTTATTCTTGGATTAAACTAACTCATTGGAAAAATTTTCTACTGGATTAAAATTTCATTTTCTGCTTGAAATTTTAGTATTACATAATTAGTATACATTGTAAAAATACATAGCACCTTTATGAAGCACATGACAGCATCTATTATAGAAATGTTTCAGCAGACTGTATCATATCAGATAAAGGTATAAGAATGTAGGGAAGAAATTTGTCTCTGGTCTCATTATCAAGATTAATTTTTACTTTATGGACACTACAAATCATGTAAATAGTTCACGTATCCTTTTCGCATTGGCTGCTATGAAGCTTAAAAGCAAATTTATAGACTATATCTTGCTGTTTTCATAAAACTTTATAGCACGCATTTTGTGTGTTCTTTATCCTACTTTATCATACATTATTTTTTCTCGTTGTTTCTTTCACAGATGCTCTCGTTTTCCAGTTAAATTTTTTTTTGGGGGGGGGGGGGATTTCAATTATTTTCATTATCTCAAATAAATCTAAAAAAACTTAGGTAGAAACAAACCCTATTTAGGATAATGACTAAAAATAATGGTAAAGGATAGATTTAGAGTATTCTAAATGAGTGGACTTAATCATTGAATTAAGTCAAACTTCCCATTCAGTGCTGCAAGATTATTTGTTAAACACCTTGACTATAATCACAAAGTTATATAACTTTCATTGTATGCATAGTTTGGTTTCTGAAATGGTTTGCTGATAAAGTAAAATTCATTACCAAATGTATAATATCTATATATTCAAACGAGATGCTTTTTATACTCAATTTCTATTATTCCATTTTATTAAATCAGGAAGAATTTGACAGTTTATTCCTTCTGCAGAGTACCGGTACTCTAAAACAGAGGTCATTCTCCTTGATTACATCCACTGCTTTAACATACGCTATTAATCACTTCCTGTAAGGGCTGTTTATATTTTTCCTAAAGGAAGCTGAGTTGTTATTTGCTAAACTCATTTCTTAATTAAAAGTATTTTAAACTCTTGGCATTCAATTTATTTTTAGAATGACTTTTAAAGGGAAAACAGTAATGTAGTAACATAGTGAAAACATAATAACATAGTAGAATACTACTATTAAACAATATCGCTGTTGTTACTAGAAACAATGAGAGCACTAATGTCACACATAATCCTGTAGCTTCTTTTTAGGAAGGCCCCCGTGCTCTACCTAGCTAAAAACCATCTGTTTCTTAAACTTTCTTTATTATCTTCAGTTTTTAGCTCAACCGCTAAGTTTCTGGCATAAGAACAATGGCTATAATTTATCTTTTATTCTCTGTGTATCTTTGCACAATGAACAAGTAAACACATCAGTCAATCTATAAATAATATATATTTCTTTCTAAAGACCATACCAATATGTAAAGACCATACAATTTACTATCTTTAAAAAATAATTTCAATTTTAGGTTTGTTATAATTTTTATAGGTACACATATTAAATAACTCAGCAACTTAAAAATGACATTTTCTATTTCATAATTATAACATGAAATTTCCATGTAATTTATTTTGCATCATATTTAATACTGTCTTTCTTGTAAGTTTTAACATCTAGTCATAATAAAAAAATTAATAGTAGAAAATAGGTGAGAAATACCACATTTTTCCACGTTTAAGACTTCTCTATGTATAAGATTATCCCTACTTGTCTAACCCAACGTTAATACATTTACTTACATGTATAAGATGATCCCCAATTTTTGGTTTTACAATTTTAGACAGAAGTACTGTCTTATTTATGGAAAATATGGTAATTAAAATTTTTTTCATTTATAAGAATGATAATAATATTTATAAAACTTTTTATATTATCACTAATATATACATCTATATGGTACAATGTTTATTCATTCAAATGTGTTTATGAAGCACCGGTTCTGTATTTTACAGTGGGGATACAAAAGTAAATACGATATAATTTCCTGAACTCTTAGAGCGCATAATCTACTAGGGCTATAAGAATTGTTGTAAATAATTAATTAATCCTAATTTAATATGATAGGGGAGAAGAATTATGTACAAATTATTATATAAGCATAAATGAGTTGAAAATGAGTTATTCTTGTCTTCTACCAGACAAGATAAAATGTATGTCTGAAGAGTAAAAAAATATTTTGAACTGACAGAAATAAACATGTTTACAAGCAAGGATAAAGAATAGTTCAATTCACTATTAAAGAATTGTTAGGCCCAGAGGGACATGTTCAGATGGAAAAGTACTGAATACCCTTCCCTAGATTAGCACAAGTTACAAGGCCCCAACTCAAAACCTCAAAGGACAGTAGTTTCTGATATCTATTTGTGTAAAGACTGAGTCAGTTTCTGGCATGAGTATATAACAGCCACAGATGGCAAAACCACAAAAATTTTCTGTTGCTACTGCAAGCTCTGCAACTCCCAAATATATACCCTATATAATCTCAACCTCTTCAGTGATTTGGGGGTGACTGCCATCTTTCCAAGTCAGCCTGGCAGTTTTCAGCCATTTCTAATACACGCCCATAAAAATCCTTTCCCAACCCCTAGAAGTTGCTGATGCTGTCTTCAGGCTCAGCCTGGCAGCATTTACCCTTAATAAACCTGCTTACTTAACTCAGTGTGTGGTCCTTCTTCAGTAAACCTTACAAGAATTGCCTGCAGAGAGTTCTCACATCATATTTTGTTATAACCCAGGCGAGACAAGTTCATAGGAGAGCCAAATTCATAAGCAAGGTGAGTTTATTATAAGCTGGTGACCACGGAAGACTAATGTCTCTCAAAAACCTGTGGCCCCAAATGCAGAAAGTGAGAGGTGTATAATAGCCAGGGGAACCTGTGGCAATGGATAATTACAAAGTCTACGAGGGGGAACTGGAGAAATCACAGAGGTGGGCTAGTGGTACAATAATGGAAAGTACAATACTACGTGCAGAATGCCAGGTAGAAGGGCTACGTGCAGAATGTCAGCTATTCACTATAACAATTTCATCAGGGAAATGAAAATTAAAACAACAACGATGTAGCCTTACATAATTAGAATGCTACAAAATCCTTAACACTGAAGACACCAAGTACTGGCAGGGAGCTGGAGCAACAGGAACTCTTGTTCATTGCTGATAAAAATGCAAAATGGTACAGCCACTTTGTAGGAGGGTTTGGCAATTTCTTATAAAACTAAATTTACTCTGACCATATCATTCAGTAATTACATTTCATAGTATCTGCCCAAAGGAGTGGAATCATAGCCACACTAAAACCTACATACACATGCTTGTTAAATGCTTTATTTATAATTGCTTTATTTATAATTGGAAGCTACTAAGATGCTATTCAATAAGTGAATCTGGTATATACAGACAATGGAATACTAAAAAAAAAAAGAATCTATCAAGTTATGAAAAGGTATAGCAGAACCTTACATACAAGAGATTTCTAGAAAAAATTCAGTCATTAATGCTTTTATTTTTCATATAACACATGCTTTTCAGATAGCCCTTTTACATATTACTAAGTGAAAAAAGCCAATCTGAAAAGACTACTTACCATATGATTTTAACTACATGACATTCTGGGGAAAAAAAACAAAAACAAGAAACAAAACTATGGAGACAGTGAAAAGATTGCTAAGGGTTAGGAAGGAGGAAGAAATGAAAAGATGGATTACAAAGAATTTTTAGGGTAGGGACACTACTCTTTCTGAAACTATAATAGTGGATGCATCTCATTAAACATTTGTCCAAACCAATAGAATCTATAATACCAAGAGTGAACTCTAACGTAGAAGATGGGCTGTGTAACTTCATTGGTTGTTACAAACATGTAGCACTCTGGTTGGGGATGTTGATAGTAGGGAAGACTATCCATGTATGGCAGCAGGCAGTATATGGGTACTCTATACTTTCTGCTCAATTTTTCTGTGAGTCTCATTTTTTTTTCCTAAAACTAAAGTGTATTAAAAGCAAACGCCATATACTGATATTGCTTATCAAAACAGAAGTCCATTAATATATTTGTAGATAGAGCAAAAAATATTTATAAAACTTCTTAGTAGAGACAGACAACCGACAGAGGGGACAACAACCTCAAAGCCTTGTCACCCAATATTTATTAACATGAGGTCTTCAGTAGTAAGGAATTTTCAGACAAAATCTTTCCTCTAAACTTGAGAGTTGAGAACAATAATAGATTACTAGTAAAGTTGTTATCCTCGTGTTTATGGACAAAATACATTCTACTGTATAACTTAGGCAAATGTCTTTAATCAAACAACATGTCTTCAATCCAGCTTCATGACTGAGAATGAGAACGAGGCTGCCAGTCAGCACTAATGATATTCCATTTAATTCATTTTATAAATCTTCATTATGGAATCTTGGAGTTGCAATCTAATTATAAATTGAAAGTCATAGCAAAATTCCCAATGCCAAACTTTCTTTGGCGTCTGTTCCTTATATTTCTGAGGTCAAAATTCTGAATTGAAAAGTGAGTTGAATTAAGTAGCTTGACTAGACTTCAATAATTTAATCTTAATTTTTTGCTGTCATGGGGAGCAAGACATGAACACAAATATGTGAATTTATTTTTCAGTTGATATATGTGATAATCACACCTTCTGTGAAAATATGTAACTATATTGGAGATCCCTATTGACCCAGCTGGGAACTGAAGGTTTATAAGAACTTGCTCTCATATTTCAGTCATACCTGATTCCCAGCCATAGCGTATTGAACAGAGACATGGATTATATGCAGAAAAAAAAATATATTTTAGAATCGAATGTCATATGGGGAAGGAGAAGAAAAAACTCTTCGAATGGTGTTTAACATTCTGTGGCACGGCTCAGTGGTGTGAAAGGAGTACCATATGCCATATGCCAGCTCTTAACTATTTCATTAATATGCCACAAGATAAAAAAGTCACTTCTCTCACTCAATGATATGGGTATAAAATTTGAGCAGTACTGTGTATGTTAAGTGACCAAATTACTTTTTATAAAGTAGGGTTGGTCCTTATACTAAACCTTCAATCTTTAAATTATTGTGTTCTTTATTGTGATCTTACTTTTCAAGCTTATTTTCAGAAATAAACACATAAAAGCTTAAGTTTTGAATAAAATGACCCTCTCTGAACTAATTGAGCCAATGGCTTGAATTTGATACATTTTTCTTCTTTTAATCAAGCTTTCTCAGGTTGGTATTTTTAATCTTATTTTCATATTATATTTATTATTATTATTTTACATTTTACTTTATTTTTAATGAGCTCAACTTGGGCCTAAAGTCTGGCTGTAAACTGTCTGATATTCTCATCAACCAGGCCATCTGCTCCAGCAGAAACTATGCATGTTTGCATTTGATATAACTCATTAAATGTGCTTTGTTTCCATTTCTATTTATCAGATATCCACAAAATTATATTCTCTTAGTTTCAGTTTATTGCTAAATTTTCTTGTGGAACATACTGTAAAATGCAATAGAAATCTCATTGGATAGTTTATCAAAATCATACTGTAATTAAATTTATGAGGCCTTGTAATCTAGTTGATAACATTAATTTCTTTTAGTTTTAAATTCAGTTTTACTTTAGCTTCTTTAATAATAGATATAATTTTATACTCAAGCAAACTTTCAGGTAAAATCTATTCAAATCTAACATGTCTGTGCCAATCTTAGCAGTATTGATTTGCCCCATTTTTATTATTTCATTTGTATAACAGTTTGGGACTTTAAATTTTGTTAAAACTGAAAATCATAATATTTCTTCCTTTAATGTTTTCCAGTAAAGAAATAACTTTCTGGTGTGCAGAAAAAATTAGAGCAAGAAAATACTTTTTGTGTTCTGTAATAAAAAGACTTGGACTCAAGCTGGTTAATCTCTTTTATTTTGTCTCCACTTGCTGTCTTTAGCACAAATTATATTAACTTTTTCTTTAGACCTCTTTAAGGTTGTTCACATCAATGCTTCCTGCCTGAAATCTCCCTTTCTGTTTACCAAGTTGAGATGTTGTGTTTTGTTTTCTGCAAAAGTTAAAATAATGGTTTTATTGTTCTTCATGAGTTGAGGAAGTTTATATTTTACCCCTGAGGACAATTGATCAGAGAAGCACAAAATAATGTCCTAGCTTTTTTATTTTGGCCTGATTGTCCAAATTGGCAATTTCTGTAATCTTGGACTTTTGGTTCTTTGTACGATTGATTGCTTCAAAATTACTGTTGCATAGGAGTTACAACATAGGTCAATGCAGAACTATTTCTTAACCTGAATTTAGCAACTTAGTGTTGAGCTTGGCTGTGAAACTGAAAGATATCTCTGGCCTCCTAGAAGGTATGCCTTATAAACGATCAGTTTGTGCTAGCAAAGGGAGATAAAATTTTTATGAACTTGTAGCATAGCAAAGTAAAATGTGTTAAATTGGAAAGAATTCTATTAATAGTGATAGTATAATGTTAAGCTGTATTACTGAAAAGAAATCAGGAGATCAAAATTGCTTACATTTTTTCATAATTATAAATTATTTTGTGCAACTGATTTACAGTGCCTTTTGCTATTCATGCTCATTCAGTTTCCAAGTGTCTGGAACTTGGAATGGCGCTGATGAGTCACATTAAACATTCTCAAAGTCTGGGACAGCAGAGATGCATGGTAACAGTTTACTTAATTGCAGTCATTTAACCATTAAGCCTCATTTCCAAGGGCTCTGCCAGTTGTCAGGTGCACTATATTACAGTCCCACATGGATGTGACATCTTTGTTACTTACTGCATCCGGTTAGAACTCTCAGTAAATGCTAGTATCTAAGCTAGTGAAAGAGTCCAGGTGTAGGACTATGACACTCAAGTTAATGATGGTGAAGCTTTAGAAAAATAACCCTAGAGAATACTTCGCATTTGATGAGACAGGACAACACGGTTTCACATTCAAAGAACACAGTCACATTTCATAGTTGCATTGGTTGATTTATTTTAAGAAATATGAGCGCTGGCCATTTTTTAAAGGTTATTTTAAAAATAATTACAAAACATAAAGAATTCTGTTTATTTCCTAAATTTTCAATGCATATATTTTTGGTCCTATTTAGTGAGAGCCAGGTTAATGAATTACTGGGCTTAAATCACTGGCATTTTATTAGAACATAGAGATTTCTTATTCACATTCCTCCTTCCTCTCACCAATGAGATGTTTTTAAGTTATACGAATGATTGCTAAACCTCACAAGTCTTGCTTTTTACCTTTTCTCAAATTAAAACTAAAGCATCATTTTTAAAAATAAAATGAAAATATAGTAGAATATAGGATATCTATTTATTTTCTCTGTCTATCATTTTATGTATATCAATTTCTATCATCCAAACAATCAAATTATTTAAGTACTTAATAAAAAGAAATGAATATATGTGGTAGACTAACTATAAGAGTATACAATTTTAGGTGTTACATTAAAATTTTTAATCCATTTAAAATTTATTTTTCTTTATAGTATAGAAAAGTAGTCCAGTCTCTATCTCTTTCTGTTTCTTTTCCTTCCTTCCTTCCTTCCTTTCTTCCTTCCTTCCTTCCTTCCTTCCTTCCTTCCTTCCTTCCTTCCTTCCTTCCTTTTCTTCCTTTGCATATATCTGACCAGTTTTCCGAATATCATTTACTGAAGAGACTGCTTTTTATTTATTGTATATCTTTAGTTTTGCTATAGATTATTTGGCCATACAAGTACTGGTTTATTTCTGGGCTCTTCTGTTCCACTCATCTATGTGTCTGTTTTCATGCCAATACCAGACAGTTTTTATTACTATCACTTTGTAGTATATTTTGAAATCAGAAAGCATGATACCTGTAGCTTACTTCTTTTTTAATATATATATATATATTTTTGGCTATTCATATCTTTTGTGGTTCCATATAAATTTTAAGGTTGCTTGTTTTATTTCTGTGAAAAAATGACTTTGGAATTTTGATAGGGAATGCATTAAGTATACATATCACTTGGGTAGGAAGGATTAATTAAAGATATTAATTCTTCCAATCTATGTGCACAGTATACCATATTTTCCGGCGTATAAGACGACCGGGTGTATAAGATGACCCCCTAATTTTACAGTTAAAACATAGGTTTAGGCCTATATTCGCTGTATAAGACTACAGCCTCGGAAGTGGGGGGTAGTCTTATACAGCGAATATAGGCCTAAACCTATGTTTTAACTGTAAAATTAGGGGGTCGTCTTATACGCCCGGTCGTCTTATACGCCGGAAAATACGGTATTCTTCCATTTAGCTGTGTCATTTTCAATTTCTTTCATCAATATATTATACTTTTCAAAGTCGAGGTGTTTCACCCTCTTGATTGAAATTATGCCTAGGTATTAATATTTCACTATTTTTAATTCAGTTGTAAATGAGATTGTTCTATTGATTTCTTTTTATGATAGTTATTGTATAAAATGCATACTAATTTCGTATTCTTAATTAGTTAATTTATATGTTAATTCTAATAGTTTTCTGGAGAAATCTTTAGGGTTTCCTACATATAGCATCATGTCCTTTTCAAATAATGACAGTTTTACTTCCTTTTGAGGGGGAGAGGGATGCCTTTTACTTTTCTGATTGTTATAGATAGGGCTTCCAATACCAAGTTGAATAAAAGGGGTGGGAGTGGGTATTCTTGGTTTGTTCCTGATCTTGGAGAAAAATGCTATTTCATTTTTTATTTCTTTTATTGTGTTGTTTATCTCCAGAATTTCTATTTGCATCTTTTTTTATAAATTATTTTCTTTCTGAGATCACTTAGCTCCTTCTGTGTACTCCACCAGTTTTCTCTAATCTGTTTGAGTATTTTCATAATTGCAACCTTGAATTCTGTCATTTAGCTCATATAATTCCATATCTTCAAGTTCCTTTTCTGAGATTTTTTTGTCTTTCTGAGCTCCTTTATTCCAAGGACTATCCATCACTGTTGGAGCGTTTCGTTTCCTGGACATGAGAACTTTCCCCTTGGTAGACGTGAAGGTATCTTTCTTTTACTTCCTAGCTGGTGGGTTAGTGTCTTATGATATTTCCTCTTAGTTATTTTATTACATCACAATGGGAGACTTACTAGGACATGGGCTTCTTTTTAACTCAGTTGCCCTGGTCTCTGTATGCCTCCTCTTTGGGAAGGTATGGTGGGCGATGGTATTCTATGCCTCTGAGATCCACTGCCATCAGAAGCTGCCACACCTAGGTTCCTCTGCTGGCTTTAGTGGGACAGGTGGGTGTGGGGCTTGTTGGGAAAGGTGCAGGCCTGATTGTGTTACAGGGTAATGGCGGCTTCCCTCTGCTGTCTTCAGTGGGAAGAGTGAGGGCGGGGTTTGTTGGGAAAGGCACAGGTCTGATTGCATCACAGGGTAATGGCTGCTTACCGGCAGCAGCTCACTGAAGGCCCGCCAGGGTCTGTGGGGCAAGCCCTGGGAGATAACAAGGGGAAGCAGCCAGGCTCTGTGTCCAAGGATACACAGTCCTCCAGTTGGGGCCTCACCCCACTGAGGGCCACTTTGCGCCTCAGCCACCAACACACTCCCGGTGTTGGTGCTCCAGCCACTGAAACACCCACCTCTAGCTCCAGTTCCAGCCTCATGCTCCGCGGGCCCCCAGCTCCAGCCTCCTGTCTCAAGTTCCAGCAGCAGGATCTTCACTTCGGTCACCCACACCAACCTCTGGCTGCTGCCAGCGCCTCGCTCTGGCCTCCTGCCCCGTGTCCTCCTGCCCGGCGTCCTCCTGCCCCGCTCTCTGGCTGCCCTCACCACCCCAGATGCTCCCCTCGCACCTCCACCAGGGCCTTGCACCACTTTCAGCCGCACCTGCTTTCTCCGTCCATCCCGCGCTCTGGCGTCGGCGCCTCTGCCTCTGTCTGTTCCAGGCCTCCAGCCTGCCCAGTGTCGTTCTGCTCCTGGACCCGCAGCTGCAGCTCCCACCTCCATCAGTCTCTCCTCTGCTGGATTTCGGTTGGCCTCTGGGTCGGTCACTAGGTGGGTCTCCCGGTCGCGCTCCACGATGGGTCTCCACACGGCTCCCTTTCTTTCTCTCTCATGTGTCTCCGTTTCTCCCGCTTTAGGTATTTTTTTTTTTTTTTTTTTGCGCTCTCAGACGAGGCTATGTGCTGCTTAGGGATTCTCTGGTTGAATTCTAGTTGTTTAAATTGTTGTCTTTCCAGGAGAGGTTTCAAGAGCTCCTCTCATGCTGCCATGTTGATGATGTCCAATACAGCTTTTAACAAACTTAATTATGGACTTGAAAGTGAATAATTAGTTAATGATATAGGGAAACATACAATGACTTTTTAAGAGGCTACTCTGGTTTGATATGTCACCTTCTATCATGCAGGCAGAAAATTGAGTTTTAATAGTCAAAATTATTAACTTCCCATTAAAAAGCAATGATGTTTTCAAGAAACTTTAGAATCTATAAAATATATATGGGAGATGCTGGGATAGCTGAACAGATTGAGCACTTGCCTTGCAACCATGAGGTTCGGGGATCAAATCTCAGCCCCAGCCCATGCAAACTGACATACTGAACTGTAGCGTGCAACGGTCAACCACTAGGATGGCAGTGAAGGCTCTTGCCTCCTCCCATGCAGGAAGGCCCCAGTTTTGTTCCCTCTCTGTGTGGCCCCACATCCACATATGTGGAATGAAACTATGTTACAACTAATGATGTAGAACTAAGGAGATTGTTCTGGGTTCTTCCCCCTTCTCTCTCTCTCTCAAAACAATAAAATAAGTGTTAAAAAAAGTAAAATAAAATATATATGTATACATGTTAATTAGTATTAAAATCTGTATTTAAATTTAATCAATTTCAAAAGTATTAGTTAATACTTGATAGTTAATAGTTCATTTTAATAGTTAATATCAAAATGCCCAGCAATTTAAATCATCATTTCACTAGCACACCCAAAAGTACAGGTGGTTCTGTTTTCAGAGGCTATGTTATATATATACCGGTATATGTGGGATTTGCAATATGAAGATGGATTTTCTCAAAAATATATTATTATATGTTGTTATGTTTCTATACTTTTTAATGTTATAATATTCTTAGGTTGGGTTTAATCAAGCTATAAGAAGACCTAACCACAATATTTAACAATGTTTTTTCCTTTCTTTGATTCTTTATCTCCACTTCCTTCTTCCATCCCTCCCTTTTTTCTTTTAAATTGAATGCATATGATAATATATTTAGTTTAGGTTATTCACTCAACTAGTTGGTAAGAAAACAGAGATAATAAAATTCAGTTTAACCTCCAAGTTCATGGTCTGGTAAAGCAAACAGACAAATGTACTATTAGAATGCAATAAGATATGTATTATGAAATTAATTCCAGAATGTTCTAGATTATGCAAAATGGGTAAATGGTATAGACTAGAGATAGCTATGACGTAGAGAGTATGATTTTCTAACCTGCATGTCTAACTAGAAACTATATCACAAGTATAAATTTAGAATCAAGAAAATATCTTCTCTGATTAGTTTAGAGTCTGTCCTAGAAGTTCTCTGCTAGTATCAAGTCCAGTGGAATAGAAGCTAGAGAGTTGAAGGCTTGGAAGTGAGGTTAGTAGGCTTATTAGGGAAGGTAGTCATAGGAACTCCCACTTTTCACTCTATAAACCCTTAGTAGTACTATTTTTTTTATTATGGCATAAAAATGAAAGTATTTTTTTTTCAACCTCTCTTTTTTTTGTCATACATACAGTGCTTGTTCACTGTAAAAAGAACATTGAGCAATCAAATTAATTCAAAAGGGGAAATAAAATCTCAATTTCCCACTATTCTGTAGCTCATTTTAATTTAAACACAATAAATCATTTCATTTTTGTCTTCTTGGGTCCCTACAGATTAGTCTTTATGGCTTTGTCCAGAGTTTTGCTTGTCCTTGAGCCACTGCTGGGCAGAACGTGACTTCATAGCCTCTCTCTGTCCTCTTGTACCTGAGGAAATCACACAACCCTCATGAGGCTTCCTAAAAGATTTTGCTGCTAGCAAAAATAGGCAAGTGAAACATTAAATGCAAAGGGAAAGTTTAAAATTGTCAAGAAATCTAACTCTGCAAAAGTGGTCTCTGCTCTTCTAACTTGCCTTATAAATTTGGGCACAGTGTTCATTTAAGTGTGTATTTCTTTTTAAAGGATTTAACCAGATAATAATATAAAAAGTACTTCAAGCCCATAGTTCTATTCATGAAAATATGAATAAATTAAGTACCAATTTTTTTGTTATAAAAAATGAAACTTTTATTGAGGTCTTAACCTGACTCTTCTGAGAGCTTTTATAATATCACCAGGGTTTAGTGCTCTTGAATTCTTCTCCAGAATGTGGCAAAACATTGTGATATTTGTCATTTAATTTGTTGACAAGTTTATGTAGTTTCTCTAGCTGTGAAGAAACCAGTATTGGCTTTTTATGTGTGCAGACTAGAGACGTATTCTGAAGATGTTCTTTGCAGAAAGAGAAAACCAATTATTTCATTATCAAATAGGAACACCTTCACTCCCCAAAGCTCCCAAATATGCTCTAGGATCCAAGAAGTATGGCATCACCCTGGCCTCTGACACCTCCCTTCTTTCACTTGAAAACTGTCAGAAAAGAAGAATATAAAATGAGAAAAAGCCTTGTAGAAATGCTAATGATGTGCCATTAAATATGAAAAAGACCAAAGTCAGAGAGAAAAAAAAAGGAAAAGAAGAGAGGCTCAACTTTGAGCCCTGGAGAAAAAGAGAGATGTGTCTATGGTCACATAGACACATTTATAAATAAAATAGAGAATATGACAGTTAAGAACTGCCTGTAACTTGTAATCACATACCATTTAGAAGTCTTGTTTTCAAGAATTATACATTGAAAATAAAATTACAGTGAATGAATAATATTGCACAGGTCTCATAAATTTCTTATTCTACTTCAAAATCATAAAAAGATAAGATTTATATTACATATAAAGAATCTGAAATTAACTCTCAGAATGTCATTTTCCCTTTTAGAACATATACTTGCCTTACAGCTAGATGATGTAGGTATGTTACCTTCCACTTAGCAGAAGCCTACATTCTATTCTATTAGCAGAATCAAAAAATTCTGTGAATAGAGGTCATCAAATAATTTCTTCACCTAAATATTTTTACTATGGGTTCACCTGAAATATCAATCTATACATTATGCTGTGCTAATTATTTTGTTTTAAGTAGAAAGACATCATACTTTATTAAAATGCTATGAGACTTAAGTCCCAATTTTACCATTTAACATCTATGAGATTGTGGAAAAGTTACTCTACATGTCTGAGCTTCAGTTCTTTCACTGTAAAATAGAAATAACAAAATAATTATTTTAAAAGATATTTTGAGGGGAAGCCGGGATGGCTCAGTGGGTTAAGCGCTCACTTTGCAGCGCCGGGGACCGAGAATCGAATCCCGGCCCCGGCCCATGCGAAACCATATGCTGAACTGGGAGCTCCCCCAGTTCAGTTCTCTCTCTGTATCTCTCTCTCTCTCTCTCTCTCTCTGTCTGTCAAAAATAAATAAATAAATAAAATATATTTAAAAAAAAAAGATATTTTGAAAGGTTACATTTGATGTAAATAAAATCCTTAACAACTCTGGCATCCGACAATAAATATATGGTTTTATTAACTCTTTGTCAGTATGTTAAATTAAATAGACATGTTAAGGTGCCAAAGTTAGCCAAATGACAATGTTAAAAAAATTAATATTTTTTAGTTTGATATAGGCCCATTCATTTATTTTTGCTTTTACTTCTCTTGCCTTTGAGGTCAGGTTCATAAAGTCTTCCCTGAATCTATGGTCTATAAGTTTAGTGCAGATGTTTTCTTCTGTATAGTTTGTTTCAGGCTTGTATGTGGAGGTCTTTAATCCATTTTGAGTTAATTTTGGTATGTGGTGTTAGTTCACAGTTCAGATTCATTCTTTTGCTTGTGGTTTTCCAATGTTTCCAGCAACATTTATTGAAGAGGCTTTCTTTTCCCCACTGTATATTTTTCACTTCTTTGTCAAAAATTGTCCATATATTTGTGGGTTTATTTCTGGGTTTTCAGGTCTGTTCCTTTGGTCTGTGTGTCAGTTTTTCTGCCAATGCCAAGCTGTTTTGATTATTGACTCTTTGTAGTATAGATTGAAATCAGGAAGCCTGATGCCTCCATCCTAGTCTTATGTAGGATTGCTTTGGTGATTTGGGGTCTTTCGTGGTTCCATGTAAATCTGATGATTTTTTTTTAAGATTTATTTTTATTGTTTTTGACAGACAGAGAGACACAGAGAGAAGGGGGAGGGCCCAGAGCAGTCTCCACAGTTGACAGCTTCAGTTTTCAGTATAGTTTCACTCCACAGGTGGGCTTGGGGCTGCACAGGGCAGGAACTGGGCTGAGAGCCTCCCACATAGGCCCCAGCAAGAACTGAACTGGGGGCACACCCCAGTTCAGCATATGGGTTCACCTGGGCCGGAGCTGGGATTCAATCCTTGGTCTCTGGGGCTGTAAAGCAAGTGCTTAACCTGCTGAGCCATCCCAGCTTCCCCTAAATCTGATGATTTTTAAAATCTATTTCCTGAAAGAATGCCTGTGGAAGTTTGATTAAAATTGCATTAAATCTGTATATGGGTAATATGGCTATTTTAACTATGTTGAATCTTCCAATCCATGAACACAGGCTCTCTTTCCGTTTCTTTGTGCCTTCTTCAGTTTTTCTTAATAGTGTTTAATACAGAAAAATAAACCATCAACAAAGCAAAGAGAATACCAACCAAATGAGAGAAAATATTTGAAAACAATGCCTCTGATAAGGGGCTAATATTGAAAATATACAAATAACTAGTACAACTCAACAACAACAACAAAACAATCTAATTTATTAATGGTCAGAGGAGCTGAACAAATACTTCTCCCATGAACACATACAAATGACCAACAAATATGTGAAAAAACAAAACAAAACAAAAAAACCCGCTCATTTTCACTAGCTAGTGGAGAAATGCAAATCAAAACCATAATGAGACATCACCTCACACCTGTTAAAATGGCTACTATCAACAAGACAAGGAATAACAAGTACTGAAGAAGTTGTGGGTGAAAAGAGGTCCTCATACACTGCTGATGGAAATGCAAACTGTTACCACTGTTATGGAGTACAGTGTGGAGGTACCTCAAAAAATTAAGAATAGAGTTACTATTTGACATAACAGTCTTCCTTCTGGGCTTCTACCCCCAATATTCGAACATCTTAGTTCACAAAGACATATATACCCCAATGCTCATAGACGCACTACTCAGTGTCCAAGTCATGGAAACAGCTAAAGCGTCCTTTGATAGATGTCTGGATAAAGAAATTATGGTACATTTACACAATGGAATATCTCTCACCCATAAAAAAAGAGGAAATATGGCCATTTACAACAACATAGATGTACTTTGAGATTATCATATGAAGTAAAAAAAAAGAAAAGAAAAACAAAGAACCATATGACTTCACTCATATGTGGAACATAAAACTGACAACAACAGATAAACAAACATTTATGGACACAGTCAGTAATTTAGTGGTTATCTGAGGGTAAGGGAGTAGGAGGTTGGGGAAGAGGGATGGGGATTCAAGTATATGGTGATGGAAAGAGAACTGACTCTGGATGATGAGCACGTAATGCAACACATAGATGATGTGTTGTAGAATTGTGCACCTAGAACTTACTGGTACTAAACAAAAATTCATGGAAACATGGCACTAATAGAAAAGGCAAGTCAATGACTAGAAAACTGGTATTGAATTCTTAATGTCTCTGCCAAAATAAAATCAGACCCATCTCTAAGGCACCATAAAATATCTCTTTCTTTTAATGTCATATCTCCAAATGCTACTCTTTTTTCCTTTCCTCTGACTTGAGAAATACAAGTCCTTTTTATTTTTTTCATGAGAATACCTACTTACAATGTGCTTCAAAAAATTTGGACATGATACTAAGTAGTACTGAATCACAGTGAGAAAGCTAGTCCTGTTTCAATTCTTTCATCACAGGTAATATCAAGGACAAAGTCTCAGTTTGGTACTAATATGCTTTTAACATTCTGTAACACTTACAAAACTATTCTTGGATAGAGCAGGCTTCAGGCTCAAACCCTTCCACTGGCAATAGAACCCAACTGTATTACCACTGTTTTTGGTCCACTGATACCTTTTCACTTTTATAGTTCTATCACAATGAAAATGCTTTTTCCATTTATGTTCCTTTTCAAAAGAAATTATCCATGACTTTTAAAAGTGAATAGATTTAAGAAAAAATACTAGGTAAATAATAACCAGAAAGCAGGGAAAATGACTAATACACAAAAGATGATTAATATGATATTCAAATGATATTTAGGAAACAATGACTTGTATTTTCTACTCCTAAGAACCCCAAATTTTGGGCCTTTCACATAGATTGATTTGACATCCAGAGCATCAAAAACTATTTTATTGAAAAAGTTTGCCTTCATTTGAAAATCTACCATTTTAGAAATTTAGAAATAAGTGGCTAGCTAAAACACAAAACACTATTCAGAGCATTTTCATTTAAATGAACTTTTGCTCCAAACATACTCAAACTGAATATAAATGAATCAAGAACAAAAATATTTTTTCTACATTTAATATTTTTAATTTAATTTTGTAAAAAGTGAGAAAAAACACATACCTACAACATGTATACACCATGGTTTCCAAAGACACTTCCCACAACTATTGCAGGCAACTATCCTAGTTTGGCTTATGATTTTTTTCACTATAATTTGGGGACTTGATAAGAAAAAAAATTTCTATACCTCATTAATGTATAAAATAGATTATTTATTTGCCCATGTATCACTTACTGGTCATTAGTAAATTTCAACAGACAATACCTATCTATGACAAAAACTTGTCAGTTATATGACATTCCAGTGCCTTCAATAAGAAACAGCAATGCCTAAGCAACAACTATAGATCCTATCAAAACACCATGACCAAATACTCTCACTTGTTTCATTCAAATATTGACTGAATATTCACTACCATATGCCAAACTGCTGTGCTTAATTTTAGTTAAGTCAAAAATTCTATAAAAACATATATACTAGGGCTGTCAGGAAAAAATCATGCCATTGGCAATATAACACGAACAGTGACATAGCTAGATACTTTCTAGACAGCTCTCGTGTATCAAAAGTACTAAATACGCGTGCATGCATGTGTGTGTGTGTGTGTAAAATAAGCTGTTGACGGTGTAGAACATAGATTACAAAAAGAAAAAAAAGAGAGAGAGCTATGACTGCCCCAGTTTACTGCTTCCTGCCTGGAAAACTTACAGGATACAATGCAGGGAGAAGGAACCAAAGCAGAGCCCAGCAGTATCCCTCAGTTGGGAAGAGAGGTGAAAATTCAGAGAGATCAAGACATGTAGAATTTGCAGGGCATAGTACTAAAGAAGAGAGAGTTGCACAGAAAGACACTAAAGAGATTGTTTTCCAGTCTTCTGTTAAGAACTTACCAATGCATGGATGTGAAGGAAATACTCAAGGCCAGGGAAAAAAATAATTGAAAGATGCAAGAGGCGCAAACCCTGGTACTCACACAAGACCAGGAGTAGTTCATGTTCCTGTGACTCAGAATGGGCAAACCTCTTAATACAATGAAGGACTGGATAGAATATGCACAAAGAGAAAATGAGGCCTAAACTAAAAGGCTGGTCTGGTCCCACTTAACAAAGTTCCAACCTCAAAAGGATCAAATTGTTTCCAAATAACTTAATTATGTCCTAGAATACAGCTCAAAAATGTTTGAAGGGATAAAGAATAACCAGTACCAAAGAAGGTAAAATTCACAATGCCCAGATTCCAATAAGAAACAGTCAAGAGGCAAAGAAGCAGGAAAATACTATGGTAACCGGATTTACATTGAACCCTATGGGAAACTGTGCCTCAGTTCACGACCAATTCGGTTCGCGATCAGAGTCAGTTCACGAATTAAGTTCGTGAACCGAGGTACCACTGTACTCGGCGTATAAGACGACCTCCGATTTTCGGTTGACTTTTTTTCGTTTCAAAAGTCATCTTATACGCCGGAAAATATGGTATATAAGTTTTACTAACCAACATCATCCCAATAAATGTAACAATTAAAAAAACAAAAACAAACATGCACTTCTTATCCTCGTGTATCTAAGAAATTACTTATCAAGGGCTTTCATCTAATCTAAATGCTTTGAAATTATAGGATGCCTAAACTTTAACCTGGGTATGGAGGAGATGCTAAAGGTATTAAGGGAAAGTATTTTACATTAAATTTATATCTGGTAACATTTATAAGTGAAGAAATACCAAAGGGCCTTTTTAAAGATGCCGAGTTTACTAGGAAAAAAATATGGAAGATGGGATACAATAAAGGTCAGTATTTCCTAATATTCTATTTTTCTTAAATCTCAACATGCAAAGTGATCTCAGAGTTTCCTTAACAACTATTACAGTGAGTATAAAAACATCTTCCATGGGGATAAAGAGCTAATATAACAACTTCCATCTTTTTGGAAGAGAAAAAAAGCAGTGAGTGCAAAACTGATGTAATAACAAAAGCAAACTGGGACTAGCCTTAAACATACCATAAACACCCTATTGGTTATGAAATAAAAATTCAGTAAAATGAATCTTGTATCTTAACGTTTTGTTATGAGTTTTGCTAGCAGCAAAATCACTTAGAAAGCCTCATAGGGGTTGTGTGCTTTCCTCAGGTACCAGAGAACAGAGAGGCTATGAAATAACTTTCTGTCTAGCAGTGGCCCAAGGGAAAAAAAGACTTCAAAAACACCAAGACAAATCTGCAGGGACTAAGGAAGACAAAAATAGAATGCTACATCTTCACATGGCCTCACATTCCTTGGTGTGTGAACATGGAGAAAGGGATCTGTGGTGTCTGTTTCATTATTTTATAAGATTATTCCTTCTATTGGATTATGGCCTTACCTTCTTGACTTTATTTAACCTTAATGAACTTCCTTAGAGACACCATTTCCAAATATAGACACACTGGGAGTAATGGATTCAACATAAATAGAAATGCTTGGGAAATGCACAAGCATTCTGTCTATAACATTAGATTAAAAGTAACTTTGGGATACTGGAACAGTTCAACAGGTTGAGTGCTTGTCTCGAAAACACACAAAGTCTGTAGATTGAATCTTGGACCTAGACCATGTATAACCGGTATGCTGAACTGAGACAAAACTGGTAACCACCAGAATGGCTTGGTAGTGAAGATTCTCACCTCCCATGCGGGAAGCCCCTGGTTCAGTTCCCGCCCTGCACAGGCCCACATCTATCCGTGTGGAATGAAACCACGTCACAAATAATGACGTACAACTGTGAAGACTGCTCTGGGCCCTCCCCACTTCTCTCTCTCTCTCTCCTTTTCTCATGCAATAAAATTAATCTTAAAAAAAATAAGTAACTATGCATTTGGCTTTCTCTAAAAGCGGTGGCTGAGGCAAAAATCTCAGATTTCCTTATATGACAAGGATTTGTAACATGATCTCAGGAAGTAGCAGTGAGAGAATAGGGAGAGTGAAGCTTTTCCATCTGAATGATGGGAGACTGGAACACCTATTCTTTCTCACCTGCCCCATTGTTTGAAGGGTCAACATAGGGGAGTTAAAAATGCCATGCACTGGCCAACCAACATCCCTCCAAATAAAGACTGTCTAGGCACAGAGTGAAGAAAGCCATGCAATCAGAGTGAAAAAGAGATGCTGACAGCCAGAACAGGGTGAGCTGGCACTGCCACCGTGCCATAGCTGATGTCAAAGGTGAGCCAAAAAAATGTGACCCAAGTACCAGAGGCATCTGTATAACATTTATCTTCATTGAAATACAAACAATGAAGAATAAATTGGTTTGTGAAAAGCTATGTATTGGTGCCACTTAAGGAGTATATGTAATAATCATATTGCCTTTCACAATTGGAGGAATGGTCTTTCATGAGGTGGCATTAATATAGACAAGGAAAGAATGTGTGTGGGTGTGACTTTTCTGTTACTGCATCCTGGCTTAAAAGAATAACTATTTTATCACTTCTCATGATTCTGCACTACTGGTCTCAGCTAGATAGTCTTCTTTTCATCCTGATGTTTGCTAGGGCTGCAGTGTTCTGAGGGCCTTATTGAGAAGCAATGGTTCAAGATGCTTCTCTTACTTGGTAAGCAGTTGGTGTTGGCTGTCAGTTGGAAGCTCATTTGGAGTTGTTTGACCAGAATCCACATGAATAGCCCCTCCCTTTAGCTTGGGCTTTTTTTCTCTTGTCATCTGAGTTCCTAAAAGAGAGTATGCTGAAACTGCCAGATTTTCATAATGCTTGCTTACTCTCATAAGTCTTTGAATGTTATTTTCTTTCCATTGTGTTATTCAAAACAGTCATAAGACCAGCCTGGATTTAAAGAGAAAAATATAACGCTCCTCCTTTTGGGAGGAGCAGCATAATTATTTGCAACCATCTTTGTATGTTAGTCACCAAAATAGATCAACAAGACTTGTAGATATTTAATGAGAATTAAGTATTCAACAATTTTTTTTCCCTCAAGTTTCTGCTATTTGGTCAATGCTGTGCTTAATCATCTATTCATAGTTGGAGTCTTACAGGAGGATCAAAATCCTCTCCTACTGTGATTAAGGGCAATGGGGATGTATCCCAAAAGAATTTTTCAAAAACAGATTAAAACATACATTTGAGTCTTCTGGAATCTTTTGTTAAAATTAATATGGATTCTTGGGCACAACATGAACTAATGAGAAATGCCCTTTAGGATTGTCCAAGAAATTGGCATTTTAAATAATGCACAGTAGGTATCTATAGAAAAGAAAATACTGCTAAAAGGATAAATTTTTATGTCTTTCTCTAGAATAAGACAAGACCACTGGGGATTGATAGCTGTTATATATAGTAAAATCATGGATTAGTATCTTGGGTAGCATGTATGAAAAACTCTGGAAACTAGGGGATGTGGGGGGAAGTGTTTTTCTAGTAGCAAGTCTATTAGTTTAGAGTGTAACTAGGAGAATTGGGAATATAATAAGACTAGATAAATCAATGTACAGTTTAAAAAGGGACATTGTGAAAGATCTGAACATCATACTAAATAGCAAGCTTCATGTTGAAGATAAAGAGTAGTTGCTGCAAGGTTTAATAGAAAGGGCCATATTCAGGTGCACACTTTAGAAAGGTAATTGTATCTACAGTTTAGGCAACGGATTAGGAAGGCAGAGATCTGGTAAGAGGGAACACCAGTAAACAAAGGTGAGACTGACAGTGGTCTAAACTATGGTAGTGACTCATGTGGGTAAAAGGTAACTAAGCCCTTAGAGTTGTTTACATGGGAGTAGATAACCCTCCTTATGGAATGATGTTCACTCCCACTAACGGTTCTACAAAAGCATCCATTTAGTAATGAAGCACAAGTGAATATATGTAATTCTAAACTCATCTACCATCGATAAAAACATATTCTTTACCTTGCCAGATTTGATGGAACCCAGTACAATTAAATATTAGGCATTGATGCTTTTTTTAGATATCTATTTTTCTTTCTACTATATAGCCAAAGTAACAACAGCTGTCAGTGTTCTGGGAAGGACACAAAAAAACTACCTTTTCAGCAAGGTTTGTGAATGGACAAAACCACACTCCATTTGTTTTATTTTGGTTTTCCTATACCCTTTACTGAACTTGTAGGTCAACTAGAAGTACCATTTTAAACAGGACAGAAAACAACAGGACAGAAAACAACAGTACCATCCCATTTTAAATGGTACATAGGTCAGTCTAGTCTCACTGGGCTAAATTCAAGGTATCAGTAGTCTGACCATATGCACTGTTTGAAACGGGACAGCACCGTTGTTTTCTGTCCCATTTAAAATGATACATCTGGTCAGCCTATTTATGAGATATAACCACAAAGTAATAATTTCCCTATGTGGTTTGTAAACTAAACCTGAAGGCAATTCTAAAATAGGTGCAGCACAGTTTTGAGCCACGGCAGCCCTGTTAAAATGGAGGAGAGCCTCCTCAGGTGATCACTTTGAAGAAGGCAACACTCATTAGTAGGTGTTTCTCTGGGATATGCGTTTTAAAAGCACCTTTTTCTTTACCTTGACCCTCATGTACCCACTGATTTTTGAAGCATTCCATGAGGATTTAGAAACTAATTTATGGTTATTCCTTATTTTAAAGGAAAAACTGGAGTTATAATATAGAATCTGTTTCTTCCCTTTCAGTATAAGTCAAATAGGTTTCTGTCTGGAGGGCTTTTGACAACATCTGAATCCCTGATGGACACACAGCAGGCCTGTGGCTCATTTGAACACCCAGGAGAGAAAAAAATGCAGGGAAAGCAACAATACTAGGCCTAGAAATGCTAAAGGCAAGAAAGCAAGAGCTGAGCAAATTTTGGAATGGTCTCAGAAACATAAAATATATGCTGACTCCAAATGTGCGTTTTCATCTGTTAAAAATGAAGCAGACCTGATCCCTTGAAGAAGAAAGTTAAGGAAATCAGATGAGTTATATTGAGTTATGGAGGGTCTATTCACAAAGGTAGTAAATCTGGGCATAGCTCTAAGCTCTTGCTTCCCCTTACCATGCAAACAGACATAGAACAACGGAAACGCTCATTTCTCCTTCTAACAAACCCCAGTCACTCTCTAAATGTTTATTCTCCCACATAAACAACAGAGCATACAAACATTACCAACATCATTACTCTGTCTCCTTTCAAATACCTTATGGTTCCACTTTTATCAAAAGAATCTTAATTCCCTGTGAAGATAGTGCCTTCCCAACCAAAGTATAAGAGACACAAACAACTGAGGAATTACAAAACTATGACAACCAGATTCTTCTATTGAAAAGTATTGGCTATAAAAGTAATCAAGTTCCAGTCCTTGTTATTACAAGCTCCAATGTAAGCTTCTAAATATTCCCATGTGATTCTGCTTCTAAAGTATTCCCTGACTCTGTAGGTGGGGGCAGAGCTTTTGTGCACTGGAAAGATATTCTGTTTCTTCTGCAGTTTGGAAGCATTTACTACAACTAGTATATGCACACTCTTATGAGAGTTGCACGTACCTAAAAGCATACAATCATCTATAACCCTTTTCTTTGCTCCTGGGAAAATTGAGTTTGACATTATAAAGTTACTGATAGTAATTATAATAAATTGTGTATAGACTGAGATGAGTAATGTTAAGAATCAGAGTTTTTTAAAGTAAAGAATATATTTCAATGCATATACATTGGGTAGAGGTAAGAAACACAGAAGTATAAATGAATGAAGGATGGTTTAAGACTCAGCAATATATGAAACTTTTGTTCAAAACAGTCCATTACCTTTTTATGATAAAATAAGATCTGCTATGCTGGAAAGATGTGAGGAAGTAGACATAAGCAGCACTAACAGTCTATAATGCAGTCATTTAAATATGGTACCTCTTAAACATAAATTTTAATTTTTATGAGGCTGTATTTATTTCTTAGCATAAAAACTACTTGTCTACTTTGTAAGTTCAAGCTTACACACAGAAAGAGCATGAAATATAAACATAACCCAGATACATATACGAACATTTACTTCCTGTTTTCTAATTTCCCTGCTAGCAAATCTAGAGCAGAGTGATAATAAGGAATATTTGAAATTCATTCACTACGGAAGTGCAAGACAGATTTTTTACTTCAAGGGTTGTAAGAAGTCATATAAAAATCAGGACGCTTGTAAGATAAGCAAGGCACACAGTTCCAAGGCATATTTATGGGACAAAGCACGCCAGCTTGAATGTTGGCAAAAGGGCAATGCTAATAATAAAAGGAAGTGTTTCAATGACACAATTGGTTATCAGAAACTTCATTACTTAAGAAGTTAGCACAGCAATGTGTTCTGTGATTGTACTACTTCTATTCCACCTGACATTGGGGTAAAAACTAAAGCTTCTCAGAGTCTGATTTCCAACAACATGGTTCACCCAGCCAGAGGGTTTTATTATAGCACACTTAGAGATGCTGTATGAGAAGCATTTGCGAGCTTGGACTCTGATGTCAGACTGCGGGGGTTTGAATTTGACTCTGGCCTTTATTACTCCTCTAAGAGACAAGAAAGCTACTTAACCTGCTGTGCCTCAGTTTTCTCAAGCGAGGGTGATAATGAAATCTACCCAGAAAGGATGTTATAAGGAATAAATTATAGTACATGTGAAGTACTTATTTACATGCTTATTATATACACATATCTACATATACATATGCACACACACAATATACACACACATTCATATAGGTATGCAATGCTGCTATGAGATACTTTGTATCCACAGAAGGTATTCATGTATCTGAAACCTGAAGAAGTGGACTAACAAAGAAATATGTGTTCTTGAGCATATCTGAAAAATGCAGAATACATCTAAGTTAGTAGCATTTCCCCTTGTTTGTTCCTAATTACTACTATGTTGATCCATTGCCAAGAAGAGCCAAACTTTATCATTACCCTAGGCTAAAATTGTTCAAAACAGCTTCACTCTCTAGGACTTCCTAATCTAGAAACCACTGTACCTAGACATTAATTGGTAAAGTACAGGCAAAATTTCAGGTCTTGGACATCACTTCCAGATTTTAAGGTATTCAGAGAGAGAGAGATGATATTTTTTTATTTTATTAATTTTTTTATTGTTTTAATAGAGAGAGAAAGATACAGAGACAGAGATAGAGAGAAGTGGGAGGGCACAGAACAGTCTCCATAGTTGCACATCATTGGTTTTTTCACATAGTTTTATTCCACAGGTGGGTGGGGCTGCACAGGGCAGGAACTGGGCCGGGGTCTCACCCTGGTGAGAACTGAACTGGGGGCACTCCCCAGTTCAGCATATGGGTCCACATGGGCCCGGACTGGGGTTCGATCCTTGGTCTCCAGGGCTGCAAAATGAACGCTTAACCCACTGAGCCATTCTGGCTTCCCCAGAGATGATATTTTATGAGACAAATACTGATCATTTTCTCATGCTTACAGATTTTTTTGCAAAAACCAATCTCACTACTTTCTATCACTATTTTTGCAAATGTTCAACAAATACGTACTGAAGACTAACTAAGGTCCAATCACTGTGAAAGATAATGAATGTACACAAATGAAAAACTTTGTCTCTACTCTGCCTGTGTTGTAAATATAGTAATAACACAGTGGGGTGATTCCTGAAGTGTGTTACTATGTTTCTTAGAACACTAATCCCATGATACCTGAAATATAAAAACCTCATCTCCACTTTAGGAAATATAGCAGTATGTATCCAAGTTGAATGTTGATCAACTGTACACCTTTCTAAACTAGAGCGATTCTTAAAATACATAGAACATATGCCGCTATTCAAAGTACCAATAGTAAAATAAGTTGTCAAATTTCTCTTTAGATGAGGTTTAAAATTTTTTGTTCATAAAAGTTATCAATTATTAATTTATATTTTCATTAGTTTAACATGTGCTTTCATGTGATGAATAGCAATTTATATTTATACTTAGAGCTTTAATTTTCAAAAAACCATTATTGTAATACAAACATATTTTCACTCCCTTGTTATATACCGGTACTATTCTAGATATTAAGAAAATCTTTGGTCCTGAGATGTTTCCATTTATTTTAGATTATATGTTATGGAATCTCTCATTTTACAATTTTTAAAATATCAGTTTCCTATATAAAGTCTTATTTACTTCTGGGAAAGTTACTATATGCACCTTGAAAAGTTACTATAGGTACTTCATACAAAATTAAAAATATATTCAAGGGAAAGCCGGGTTGGCTCAGTGGATTAAGCGCTCACTTTGTAGCGCCGGGGACTGGGGATCAAATCCCGGCCCCGGCCCGTGCGGACCCATGTGCTAAACTGGGGAGTTCCCCCAGTTCAGTTCTCTCTCTGTCTCTGTATCTCTCTCCTCTCTCTCTCCAAAACAATTAAAATAAATAAAATAAAATAAAAATAAATAAAAATATATTCAAAAGGATAATCACTAAGTTTCATTACCTTTCTTGACCTCCCAATTCAGTGACTGCAGAAAAGATCATTATTACCAGTTTCTTGTTCATCTTTTTAGAAGTCATCTATGAATTTAAACAATACAGATATATAATTCTTAAACACAGTTGATAATATATTTACATGGTTCTTCACCTTGTTTTTTCACTGCATGTAGTGTGAAAATCTGACCATCAAACAGAATAAGTTAGACGTGCTTCATTCATTTAAAAGTTTGCAAAGTATTGAGGACATACATTAGAGTGATCCCAGATCAGTTATATCCTCATGTGATCCACTGTACTTGAGTCTAGGCAGAATCAGCTTCTAACCAATAGAATATGCAAAAGCAATAGGATGTCACTGCCTTGATTAGTTACATTGTATGACAAAAGTTAAGGGAAATCACTTTCATGATTACTTTTCTTAGTATAAGACTCAGTCTTGGCAGACAGCTTTGAAGAAATAAGCTGTGATGTTGTGAGAGGCTTATGAAGGGGTGGGTTGGAGGTAAAGACCCAAGGGCAGTCTAGGGGCAGGGAGGAATCCCTGTCAACAGATAGCAAGAAAAAATAAAAAAAGTGTTCTCAACAATGAACCTGCAAGAAAACTACTCAAGCCTACAACCTAAATAAACTTAGAAACAGATTATTCTCCATTAAGCCTCTAGATAAGAACACAGCTTGGCCTACACTGATTACTGCCTTGTGAAACTGTGAGCAGAGAATTAAGAAAAGCCATGCCTGGACTCCTGACCCACGGAAACTATGAGATGATAAACGTACACTGTTTTAAGCCACCAAATTGGCTTATACGGTATCTTTTACACATCAATGGCTTTAATATATTTGGTGTATCACTATATGGGCATGCCATTATTTATTTATTGATTGAATTTTTTGTACCTTAAGGACAGGCAGAAAGTTGAATGAACAAATCTGCCTATTTTGTGGAATACTATAATCATTGGCTCAAGACCTTTTTTCTTTATATGTATTTGGTTACTTCCTTTTAACGATAATCCTCACTTACCTCTCCTCCCACCAATAGACAACATGTACCGTAAATGTGATGTATATCCAGTTTTATTACATTATATTTCTGCTAATTATATACATGCATTTGAAATTTGCCTAGATGTTATTGAGGTATAGATCTTTTTTTCTCTCAGCCGCTATTATATTTTTATGATCAATTCATATTGCTGTATTAGCACCTATTTAGTTGTTTTCAATATCTTATCGAATTCCATGGTGTGCATATATCACATTCTTTTCTGTTTCCCCAGTGATGAATATCTAGAATGCTTCCTGCTTTGCATTACCACAAACCATCTTATAGATAAACATTTACACTCCTAGGTAAGAATTTTTATAGGTATATATCTAGGAATAAAACTGCATGACTGTAAGACCTTTTGATATTTGATTTCTCTAATTTTTACAGATTAATCTCTAGGATGAGCATGGCTGCTATACTGTACTATATAGTCCAAACAGCAAGGTAAAATGCTTCACATTTTTCTACAGAACTGTCATAATCCAATTTACAAACATTAAGAATTTAGTGGTTAAAAAACAAAATCTCACTTTTGGAAATTTCATTTCTTTGATTTCCAATGAGTTTCATTCGGCACAACTTCACATCCTGTTCACCACTTGCATTTATCCATTTTTCAATTGTCTATAACAATTGAGTAATTTTTTTAAAGATTTATTGTTTGCGAGAAGGTGAGAGAGAGAGAGAGAGAGAGAGAGAGAGAGAGAGAGAGAGAGAGAGAGAGAGAGAGAGAGAGAAAGAGAGAGAGATAAGTGGGGAGGGCCCAGAGCTGTCTCCATAGTTGTACATTATTAGTTGTGACATGACTCATTCCACACAGGTGACTGTTGGGCTACATGGGGTGGGAACTGAATTGGGGGTCTCTTGCATAGAAGGTGAGCACCTTCACTTCAGTGTCATCCTGGCCGTTACCAGTTGCACCTCAGTTCAGCATGTGGGTTTGCTTGGGCTGGAGCCGAAATTCAATCCCCAGACCTCACAGTTGCAAGGCAGATAGATGTTCAACCTGCTGAACTATCCCAGCATCTCCATAAGTTTTTTAATGTACATAAGTTCTATAAGTATATTGTTGGTATTGGTGGAGGAAAAAATGCTATGAGTTTCCTAATTTACTATAAGCCAGACAGAAAACTTACTGTACTTTTCTCTGTATAATATACTTGTGTCTAAAATTCTTAGGCCAAAAATTGGGGGCCATTTTATATACATGAATTGATTTTTTTAAAATATGAATATTAATTAAATTTAAATCTTTCATTGAGACCATGTTAAAATTACTTACAGCCCACACAGAGATGTTCCTTTGCAAAGGTAAACCAGCTTTCCTTTCCAGAAAATACTGTTAGCCTTCTCTTAATATTTCTTTTTGTTGTTGTTAAATTTATTGGGGTGACATTGGTTGGTAAAAATAACATAGGTTTCAGGTGTACAACTCTATAGTATGTTGTCTGTGTGTTACATTAATGTGCTTACCACCCAGAGTCAGCTTTCTTTGCATCACCATATTTTTGGGTCCCACTCTCTCCTCTTCCATCCCCTCTGCCCTTACCTTCAGGTAACCACTAAACTATTGACTGTGTCCATGACATTTTGTTTCTTTGTTGCTTTCAGTTTTATATTCCACATATAATTGAAGTTGTGTGGTTCTTAGTTTTTTCTGTCTGGCTTATTTTGCTTAGCATGATGATCACAAGTTCCATCCATGTTGTCACAGATGGCAATATTTCACATTTTCTTATAGATGAGTAATATATATATTTATTCAGCTTTTTTTATCCAGTCATCTATCAAAGGGCACTTAGATTGTTTCCATCACTTGGCCACCATGAATAGCACCATGATGAACTTTGCAGTACATATGTCTCTTCGGACTCAGTTTTTCAAATATTTGGGTAGCTAATTTCTTAATAGTGAATTAGAAAAGTAAGGGTAGTCTTATACATCTTATGCATGGAAAAATATGGTAATTAGGAAGAATTGTTAAGAAGTTAAGAGACTGGTAAGTGGTTGTAAACAATTGTTACCATTCATTTAGAGGTCTTTAATATTCATATACTCATACCACAATTGTCTTGCTTATTACAGCTTTATAGTAAGAACTGATATCTTTGTCTTCTTTGAGTTTGTTTTAGCTATTGAAAGTCCTCTAATTATCAGTAGATTCAACGTAATTTTTATGCATCGTCCCATAGAAACTATTAATTTTGTTGAGATTATATTGAATTCATATATCAGTCAGGGGAAAATTGGCACTTTACAACTATATGAACAAGGTAATTTTTTAATTTATTGAAAGCTGTTTTAATTTCATCAGTGATAGGTAGTTTTAATGAAATCTTACACATTTCTGTTAGGTTTATTCTTAGGTATTTCATAGTATTTGATATTATTTTAAAACTTGTTATTTCTTAAGTTTACTTTTGTTTGTTTTGAGTACATAGAAACATAATATTTTCTATATTTACATAACATCAGTAACCCTTTTAAATACACCTACCGGTATAATTTTATTTATTTATTTTTTTAATTTTGTTAAATTTGTTGGGGTGATATTTGTTGGTACCAACTACATAGTTTGCAGGTGTACAATTCTACATTACATCATCTACCATGTGCCCACTACCCAGAATCAGCTCTCTTTCCATCACCATATATTTAATGCCCCCTCCTTACTCCTGCTCCCCTACTCTTCCACCCACTTTCCCTTTTATTCTCAGGTAACCACAAAACTATAGATTATGTCCATGAGTTTTTGTTTTCTTTGTTACTTTTAGTTTTATATTCCACCTATAAGTGAGATAATATGTTTCTTGATTCTTTCAGTATGACTTGTTTCACTTAATAAGTTGGTTTCAAGGTCTACTTCTTTTGTCACAAATGGCTGTATTTCATCTTTTCTTATACCTGAGTAGTATTTCATTGTGTAAATGTACCACAACTTCTTTATTCAACCATCTATCAAAGGACACTTTGGCTGTTTCCATGACTTGGTCACCATAAACAGTGCTATGATGAGCATTGGGGTACATATATCTTTGCAGACCAAGGTTTTTAAGTTTTTGGGTTAGATACCCAGAAAAGGAATTGCTGGGTCATATGACAATTCCATTCTTAATTTTTTTTTTTTTTAAGATTTATTTTTTGTTTTTGACAGAGAGAGATAGAGATACAGAGTCAGAGACAGAGAGAAGGGGAAGGGCCCAGAAGAGTCTCCATAGTTGCACATCATTGGTTTTTCCACATAGTTTCATTCCACAGGTGGGAGTGGTGCTGCACAGGGCAGGAACTGGGCCGGGATCTTGCCCCGGTGAGAACTGAACTGGGGGTACTCCCTAGTTCAGCATGTGGGTCTGCACCGGCCGGGGCCGGGATTCGATCCTTGGTCCCCAGGGTTGCAAAGTGAGCACCTAACCCACTGAGCCATCCCAGCTTTCCCCATTCTTAATTTTTTGAGGAATCTCTATACTGCCTTTCATAGTGGTATACCAATTTATATTCCCATCAGCAGTGTATGAGGGTTTCTTTTCTTCCACAGCCTCTCCAGCACTTGTTATTCCTTGTTGTGTTGATTATAGCCATTCTAACAGGTGTGAGATGGTATCTCATTGGGGTTTTAATTTGCATTTTCCTAATTACTAATGATGTTGAACATTTTTTCATGTATCTGTTGGCTATTCGTGTGTCTTCATGGGAGAAGTGTCTGTTTAGGTCTTCTGCCCATTTTTAAATTGGATTGTTTGTTTTTCGGTTGCTGCATTGAGTTATTTATATATTTTAGATATTAGCACCTTATCAGAGGCATTGCTTGCAAATACTTTCTCACATTCAGTGGTTTTCTTTTTAGTTTATTGGCAGTTCACCTACAATTGCAAGTTTACAGATTTCTTCTGGATTTTCTAAATATACAATCATACCATCTGAGAACTTAAAATTTTGGGAAAGCCAGGATGGCTCAGTGGGCTAAGCGCTCACTTTGCAGCATGGGGGACCCAGGATTGTATCCCGGCCCCGGCCCGTGCGGACCCATGTGCTGAACTGGGGAGTTCCCCCAGTTCAGTTCTCTCTCTGTCTCTGTCTCTCTCTCTCTCTCTCTTTCTCTGTCAAAAACAATAAAAAAATAAATTAAAAAAAATGTTTTACTTGTTTTTACATTTTTATATATTTTAATTTTTTGGTTACCTTATTGCAGTGCCTAGAATCACCAGTCAGAGGAGAAACAGTTAATCTTTTATTATTAAATATGATGTTAACTGTTGGTTTTCAATAGATATCCTATTACATATTAAGAAAGTTCCCTTTTACACTCATTTGCTGACATTTTTAAAATCAAAGAAGAATGCTAAATTTCATTAAATTTATATTCTTCATCTGAGATAATTGTTTTTCTTTTTATTCTGTTCGTAGTATAATAGTATTGATTAATTTTGAATGTTAAACTAAATTTTAAATATATTCAGGATGAATTATTCCTATTTATATATTGCTAAATTCCAATTGCAAATATTACTTTTATTTATTTATTTTTTTGTATGTGTTCATTAGATGTATTGGTCTGTCAAATTTCTTTGTTGTTATCAGGCTTTAGTTTCAAGGTTGTACTAGTTATGTAAAATTAATTGAAAAATACTCCCTCTTTTTCTATTTACTGAAGAGTCATTTAAAATTGGTATACTGATTTTCCTTCTTTAATTATCTGAAAGAATTTACCAGTGACATCACCTAAGCCTAATGTTTTTGTTGTGTAAAGATTTTTAACTACACTTTTAATTTCTTTACCAGATATCAGAGAATTCAGAGTTTACATTTGTTGTGTTAAACTTGGAAATTTGTGTTTTCACTCAGTTTGTTTATTTTGTCTACATTATCAAACTTATCAGAATAAAGGTTTTTCAAGACATATAGCATCTTAGTATCATGTGGGATTTGTGACACTATCTCTTGTCATACAAAATATCAGTTAGTCATTACCAGATATGTGAAAATTGAAGCATTTGTTTAAAAATATTAATTGAACATTTAATATGGACCCAATATTATTCTTGTCAATGAGATTTCAACACTCAGAAAATTAAACAAACAAAAATCCTGCCCAAATTGTACTTAATAGTCTAAATGGGCTTACAGTGAAGTCTAAAAATTATATTTGCTTTATTTACATAAATCTAAGGTTTTTGTTGGCATTTGATAATTTCTTGTTTCTCCTTCAGTGTGAGAATTGAACACAATTTATATTAAAAGCCTAATTATTTCTTCTATCCACAGATGTCCAGTTTAAAACTATATCTGTCTTTGGTAAATACTCAAATTCCAGATATACTTGTTATGATCCATTGCTGTCCAGGAAAAATATCTTCTTTCAGCTTTTGATTAGATCTCTATTAAGATTAAAATAATAATAATAATCACTTAGCAGAGAGCGATGGTAGCTCTTCTATCTCACTGACATTTAATAGGCTGGGGCAGCTCAAAGTGGTAAAAGAGGATGTATGATGGTCAGCTAAAAGATTGCCTAAATGCTGTGAAAGAGAAATAAAGTTTGCTTTTTAGTTGCCAGAGCATCCTTCCTAAGGCAATATCCTAAGTCTATCTACATAGGAAATGTCAAATATGGATGAGCTTCTGCTGCCATGGGGCTCCTGTAGGTGATTCCTTCCCTAAGGTTCTTTTCCTTTTTTCCAATTCCAAAGAAGGGTGGTCACATTTACCCTTGGCTCCTACCAGTAGTTCACTCTGTGTTATCTTTTGAGTGCTTTTAATTTGATAAATTTTCTGTGTTGTAGTTCTTCCAGTGCTTCCTCTCTCTCTCTCTCTCTCGCTCGCTCGCTCGCTCTCGCTCTCGCTCTCTCTCTCTCTCTTGCTCTCTCTCTCTCAAATTTCTATGTTCTGCATTGTAATATAAAGCTCCCAGGACTTCTTTTAGTTGTCTGCCCTGAGCCTCACCCAGGACACTGGGTATAATTTCTACCCACATTCTGTCCAGACTATACTTAAGCACAGTGCAACACACCATGAGACACTTGTTTGTACTTCTTGTTTGTACTCCAATCATTCAGAAATTCCTAGCAAGAGTGCTCCCAGACCCAGGAAGAACTCCTAAATTTCAAAGAATATTTTTGGGCCCTCATCAATTTTGGGAGAAATACCAGTCCAAGCTTTTTCCACAAATAAATTATAGAGAGAAGAAAATGTTACTATCACCATTTAACCTTTGAAAAATCTTTTCAGAAGACTTTTTACATAGCTTGGTTTGTATGTACTATAAGAAAGACAAATTAACAAATTCATCTTACTTACTCCAATAGTTTATGCCTCACACCAGACTATAGCTTAATGGAGCTTGTTTTAGTGTGATTCATTGTCTCTTTTCTGAAAATTCATAATAAAAGATGGACTACATAAAAAAGAAAACAGAACTTAGTTTCTAAGATCTCAAGTCATTACTACAAGTAACTACCTTTTATGCCATTTCATTTCAAAAAGTTAAGAGTTAATATGAGCACATCATGTTCAAAAAATAAATCAAAAACAGGGTCAGTTTTCAGGTTGAGACACAGAAAGCAGCAAGATAGTGAGGCTGTGAACTGGGGAGTTCGGCAGGGGTCAAACACCAGCTTTTTGGTTTACAATGTGGGGCTCAAATACAGGTCAACCTGCCTTGAATTGAGACAGGCTCCTTTTAAAACATGAAAAGCATTATTTACTCAGTGGATGAAGTATTTCAGCAAATGTCAACTTGAACCAAATCTGGACGTTGGTAAGATGAGAGCTATATTATAACCACCCCGCATAAAGAAGGGCCAGAAATAAGCATGAATTGAGTGGCTGGAGGGACATAACCCGCATATAAAGTTTTCCTCTTTGTACCTAGAATGTGGGCACAGTGTGGTATAAAATAAAAAGGTTGGGATCTAGAATAGAGGACATGATCAACTCCCAGCAGCCATCTAAGAAGCCATGATGCTTTGTAGCATATAAATTGATCTCTCTAAGCCTCATTTTTCTCAGAAGTAAAAATAGAGATAACTAAAGCACCTCTTTTGAAATTCATGTAATAAATAACATAATACTACTAGTAGAGTTACTAGATTTGGTCTTTTCTATTTGTTCTGACATTTGTTTATTTTATATGTTAGAGATAACTGGTATATGAATCTGCTGCTATAGGGAAACAAAAGAGTAACAAAACAGGTAACATTTTTCTTTTCTTTTCTTTTCTTTTTTTTAAGATTTATTTTGTTTGTTTTTTTGACACAGAGAGAGAGAAAGACAGACAGAGACAAAGAGAAGGGGGAGCGCCCAGAGCAGTCTTCATAGTAGTACGTCATCAGTTTTCAACACGGTTTTGTTCCATACAGATGGACAGGGGCCATGCAAGGCAGGAACTGGGCCAGGGGCCTCCGTTATGGGAGGCATGCCCCCATGAGCTGAGGGCTGAACCGGGGACCTCCCACATGGGAAGCACACCCCAGTTCAGCATATGGTTCTGTATGGGCTGTGGCCAGGACCAAGACTCGATCCTTGGACCCGGGGGCTGCAAAGTGAGCGCTTAGCCTGGTGAGCAGTCTTGGCTTCCCCGAGCATTTTTCTTATTCTATAACCACTGGAAGAAATGACATGTCCATGGATATAGATTCAATGAAATAATGTCCTTCGTACAAGCCTATTTTTTTTAAGTTTATTTCAAAGACTTCTTGATACAACTATACAAAAAAGTATTTACTTCTTTTCTCTATTCAATTATTTATTCAATTGTAAGCTCGTGTTCTTTTTATATTGCACAAGCTGAGAATATAAATAGTCACCTTTGCCATTATCTGCTCCATTTCTTGGGTTGTGGAAACTTCATTCCTCTATTACTTTCCCTTCCTTATGTAATTTTTTGAAAACCCAAAGAAACACGCACATTTTCCACAAATCTTTCTGGGTGGTTGGGTTTCCATTCTACAAGGTATTTGAGCAATACTTCTGAAAATATAGAAGTTACCTCCAGGTTCATTATCAACTCTTTCAGGCAACTCTGTTTCTGCTTACTGATAGATGTCAAACTCAATTGTACTTATTGCCCCAAATGTAAATACGATCAAGCAATATCATTTTACTGATTAGCTTAAAGTAAAAAAAAATTACAACCCCCAAAACAGTAATATAAAACCTGCTCTCAGATATAACCAAGATTCTAATTCATAGAACTCATTCCAGGTCTGGATCCCACCTACCACTATGCTGCAAGGCTGTTAACTTGAAGTACATACCTTTTATTTATACTTTTAACATTTTGGACTTAAAAAACCTTTTCCATTATTTTGCAGAACAGTAAAATTTTTTAAAAGTATATGTTATATATATTAATATATATATATATTTTAAGATGAAGCGGTGGGGAAGCCGGGATGGCTCAGTGGGATAAGCGCTCACTTTGCAGCGCCAGGGACCGGGGATCGAATCCCGGCCCCGGCCCGTGCGGAACCATATGCTGAACTGGGAGCTCCCCCAGTTCAGTTCTCTCTCTCTCTCTCTCTCTCTCTCTCTCTGTCAAAAATATATAAAATATATTAAAAAAAAAAGATTTATTAAAAAATAAAAATAAAAAAGATGAAGCAGAAAACAGCTTATGTGATCAGAGTTAGAACTCTTCTAGCCATCAAATATTTAGAAATATTACAGTGCGTTATCAGAAAGTCATGATATAAGCACTATTTTTGAGAATCTACTGTTTGATCCTAGGATGTTTATGCACTCAGATTTCTAGCATTAGAGATTCTGAATCACTATGCCTCCTCATTAGGTGGTCACACTTTCGTTATAAAAATAGACATGAGCACAGATGAGGGCAAGGCAGCATATGACCTCTGGAACACAGACATAAACCGAAGGCTGTTGGTCCTCAGAAGAAGCACTAACTATTCTTGAAGTCTCAGGGATAAAATTAATACCCCTTCTTAAAAAAAATTGTCTTTTTAAAAATATAGAATTATTTTAGCCAAGGAGAAAGAACAAGGTATCTCAACGCAACAACATATAAGTTGTAATTTGTGATTTAGAGATAATGATAATTTGATGCAACATTGAATACGTGTACATAATGTCTTCAGAGTCAGATAAAACCACAAAGTAAAGTATCTTCTAAGTTACACTTCAAAGTTTGGATTCTAAGCTGTAGCTAATGGGAAGACTGACCATAGTCCACTTGAAGTCAAATATTACGTTCTTGCTATTCTTCTTTCCCTCTGTAATCAATAATATTTTCTGAAAATGGACCATAAAATCTATATTTCTTACTTTGATGAATACAGGCAATGAAGAAAAGACTGCTTTGTAGCTGTAATAAATATTATTCATTATTTAATAATTTTATTAAAATTATTGTGAAATTTATGAGACTTTTTAGAGACTTGAAAATAGTATGTCAGATGAAAATACAAGAAATATGATATTGCCAATATAATATAATTTAGACTCCTATTTTATTTCTCCTAGATAGTTTTTTCTTTACTCCTTATACCAAGGTCATATAGTAACTAATTTCACTATTTTAAAATGTGAACTAATCTGAATTTGATACTTTTCTTCCAATATTTATTGAGTCATATATATATATATACATATATATATATATATGCACAAAGAGTATGTATACACAAATGTATGCATATTTATAGATGCCCACAAATATATGTATATATGCATATATATAGTTATATGAATGTTTGGCATATTCTTAACATTTTAAGCTAAATGTATTCTTCTACAGTTGTTTGATTTTTCTCAATATCTTATATGTGTGATTCATTTCAGAGGAGGCAGGGAGAAGGCATCAAATATACGGTGATGGAAGGAGATATGACTCTAGGTGGTGAGCAACACATAGATGATGTATTATAGAATTGTGCATTTGAAACCTATATAATTTTAGTAACCAATGTCACCTTAACAAACTTCATAATAAAATGAAAATAAAAATTATTTAATAAAATATAGATGAATGGATACACGTGACACTGTTTTATTCATTTTTATTATTGTATACTTTTCCATGGTATGATTATTACATATTAAAATCCATTCTTCTATTTATATAAAGTTAGGTTATTTTCAGCAATGTTGCTGTGAATATTCTTGAACATATTTCTTGGCAGATGCATGTATATTTCTTTAGTACATTTATCAAAATTTATAGATGATGAATAGTGGGAAATTATTTTGATATCAGGTGCCCTATGTTGCTAGATTAGAAATTATTTTGATATCAGGTACACTATGTTGTTAGACTTTTTCATTAATTGTGCTTCCTTGACCACAAAGTCTAGAGCAAATTTTTAAAAATTGCATAATGGTTTTCAGAGCTTCCAACAGGTTATAATCAATGTTTTATTTTCACTTCATTGAGTAAAACAAGTTTCATACCCATTCTCCAATTGTGACTGGAAGATTATTTTTATATTAAGGTTAACTTTATTTGTTTTCAAAATAATTACTTACAACATTTTTTTTCTTTTCTATTTAATTGTTAAATTTATTGGGGTGACATTGGAGTTGATAACAATTACATAGGTTCCAAGTGTACAATTCTACATTATGTTATCTATACATTGCATTATGTGCTCACCACCCAATATCATCTCTTTCCATCACCATATATTTGATGCTCCCTCCCTACTCCCCCACCTCCCTCCCTCTTACCCTCAGGTAACCACTAAACTATTGACTGTGTTCATAAGTTTTTGTTTCTTTGTGACTTTCAGTTTTATATTCCACCTATGAGTGAGGTCATATATTTCTTGATTCTTTCAATTTGGCTTACTTCGCTTAATAAGATGTTTTCAAGGTCTGTCCATGTTGTCAAAAATTGCTATATTTTATCTTTTCTTATTGCTGAGTAGAATTCTATTGTATAAATGTACTACAACTTCTTTATTCAGTCATCTAATCAAAGGACACCTTGGCCACAATGAACAGTGCTACAATGAACATTGGGGTACATGTATCTTGGCAGATTTAAGTTTTTAGGTTTTTTGGGTAGATACCCAGAAGAGGGGTTGCGGGGTCATATGACAATTCTATTCCTAGTTTTTTGAGGAATCCTCATACTGCCTTTTATAGTGGTTATACCAATTTACATTCCCACCAGCAGTGTATGAGTGTTTCTTTTCTTCCACAGCCTCTTCAGCACTTGTTATTCCTTGTCTTGTTGATTATAGCCATTCTAACAGGTGTGAGGTGGTATCTCATTGGGGTTTTAATTTGTATCTCCCTAATTGCTAGTGATGTTGAGCATTTCTTTATGCTGTTTGTATGTCTTCATGGGAGAAGTATCTGTTTAGTTCTGCCCATTTTTTAATTGGATTGTTTGTTTCTTTGTTGTTGTTGAGTTGTATGAGTTCTTTACATATTTTAGATATTAGCCCCTTATCAGAGGCATTGTTTGCAAATATTTTCTCCCATTGGGTTGGTTTTCTTTTTACTTTGTTGATGGTGTCCTTTGCTGTGTAGAAGTTTTTTAGTTTCATATAGTCCTGTTCACTTATTTTTGCTTTTACTTCCCTGCCTTTGGGGTCAAGTTCAGAAAGTGCTCTCTGAGCCCAAGGTCTGTAAGTTTAGTTTTGATGTTTTCTTCTATGCACTTTATTGTTTCGGGTTTTATGTGGAGGTTTTTAATCCACTTTGAGTTAATTTTGGTATATGGTGAAATTTCACAATCCAGATGTATTTTTTCACATGTGGTTTTCTGATTTTTCCTGCACCATTTACCAAAGAGGGTTTCTTTTCTTCATTGTATATTTTTTGCTTCTTTGCCAAAGATTATCTGTGCATATATTTGTGGGTTTATTTCTGGTTTTTAATTCTGTTTCGTTGGTCTGTATATCTGTTTTTATGCCAATACCAAGCTGTTTTGATTATTGGTGCTTTGTAGTGTAGACTGAAGTTGGGGAGCATGATGCCTCCAGCCTTATTCTTTTTTTGGAGGATTGCTTTGGTGATTCGGGGACTTTTTTGGTTCCATATGAATCTGGTAATTTTTTTTTATTTCTTGAAAGAATGTCTGTGGAATTTTGATGGGTATTGTATTAAATCTGTATATTGTTTTGGAAATATTCTTAATCAGTCATTTGCTCATTGTATAATTTAATGACATCTAAATTACATTAAATGGGTTTTTTATTTCAGTAGTGATTATTTAATTTATTATACAAAGTTTCATCAGCCACATCAAAACCATGCTACTGAGGTTGTAAATTATACATGTTAGGGTTTATAAAATCCAATATGGTCCATTTCAAGGGCATTTATTAATAAAATATTTTTACAATCTCCTTTTAGATGTAACTAGCCTTTAAGTATTATAATGACCACCCGAAATATCTCTTCTATGGAATAAAAATTGAATGCTGACAGTTTTTCTAAGTACTTTTATAATAACAGGGTGAAATAGCACAGGGATCTTCTTCAAATAACTACCATAGGAGATAATTTGACACATGCCACATTTTGGGAAGCATTAATCTTTTCTTTCATATCCCAGAGGGAAAAAAGCTAATGAAAATATTGTGACTAACCTCATCCAAACTGCTCTAGTTTGATTTTCATGTACCCACAGCTAAACCATAGATAATAAAGCATAAAATACAGAATTTAGTAATTCAAATTTAACAAATATTTACTGGGCAACTTCTTTGTGCAACATTCTATTCTAGGAAACAAGGATACAGAGTATAAAAAGATGAAATCTAGCCACATGGGGCTTATAATCCAGAATAATGTCTTTCATAGCACAGTGTGGTGTTGGATATTTTAGTATTCTGCCTCACATAGCACCAAATGGTTTTAGGGAACATATCTTAACATGGATAATGATAGTATATCATTCCACTTATATAAATTACCTAGAATGGTCAAAGTCATAGATACAGAGTGTAGAATGGTGGTTGCCAATGGTTAATGGGGAAGGAGGTTGGGGGATAATTGTTTAAAATGATATAGTTTTCCAATTTAGGATAAAACAAAGTAAAACAAAGCAAAAAACTTTCCTGGAGATGGTTAGTGATAATGACTATAAAGAAATGTGAACATACTTATCACTAAACTGTATACTTAAATACAGTTAAGTTGGTATATTTTATGTTATGTATATTTTACCACAATAAAAATAAAGTGACTATAAGATGAGAAACTACATAAAGAAAGTTTTGATAAAAGAGGAGAAGTGAAAAATTCCTGGAAGACAATAGAGAATCAAGGGAGGTTTGTTGTCTTTAAATGAATCATGGTGTGTTTGGAGTATCCACAGTACAGAGAGGAATCAGTAGTGAAGAAAAAGAAAAACAGGAATGATTAGGGCAGCAGAGTCTGTTGGATGAGGGAGGGGACAGAAAAAATAAAACTATTCTTTTGGAAATTAAAAATAGGTAGCAAATCTCTAAAGAAAATAAGAAAGCAATTAATATAAAAATAATTGATGTAAAAGTCAAGAGAACGTGCCTCTCTGTGTAAAAAAGGAAAGTGGCCGGAAAGGGACTCGTATGGAACTTTAGGGATGATTTTCTTGCGTTCTCTCTCTCTCTCTTTTAAACTCAGTGACAGTATGCTTCAATAAACTAATGGATGTATGCTTCATAATTATTTGCAAATTTTTATGGTGATGTATGTGTTTTATTCCTTAATATCAGAAGTGAAAAATATGTTACAAGTAGAAAAGGAGACCAATACCCCAAATGCACTCATAGTTCTTACAGATCACAAAGAAAAAAAATGAAGTCTGTTTTTTTAATGTTAAATTATATAACTAATTCATAAAAGAATAAATACAACTGAGTACTAAACATGCAGTATGATGCATAACTATTTCAAAAACTAATTATTTCAAATGCTAATTAAAATGAGAAAAATTACGCTTTTTAAAAATAAAGTTAGTATAAGTTTTAATACATAGAGACTTTTCCAGGCTGTTGAAAATTTTGGGACAGAGATTTTCTTTAAACTGTAGGTAGGAGCTTCTAGATTAAAAGTGGACAAAATATGTAATCAAGCAGTCCTACTTACTGAATCTATTTTGTAGTAATTAAGCAATTATCTTACAAATTATCACACAAGGTTTTTCAGTGCAGGATTATTATATAGTTCAATGAACAACAAAGAAAGGAAACAACCTAAATATTCAAAATTAGGAAACTGCTTAAGTAAACTTTGGTATGTGCATGTAATTCAATACTGTAGCTGCATAATAAAAAATGTAATATGACTCATGTACTAAGAAAAATGTTCATGGCATTTTAAGCAGAAAACTTTTGTAAGGCCTAATCTCATTTTAGTTAAAAAAAAAAATGTATGTCTGCTTATATTCATTTGTGCATGCAACATAAACACCAAGGTAAGTAACACTTATCCTGAAAATACATCAAACTGCTGTTTGTTACTTTTAAGGGTTGTAATAAATGAGGGGTGGAAGATTAATTCTCACTTTAATATTATCTATCTATCTATCTATCTATCTGTCTATCATCTTTCAATGTATCTTTCTCTCTCACTACCTATGTACCTATCAATCAACATATATTAATTAATTGGAGGGCCTGTTGATGAATTTCACTTTCTTCATGTTTTTAATGTACTTAAAATATCTTCAAACAGAAAAGAAGTTGAGAAGTGACTATGCATTTAAACACTGCCTCTTTAGTTAATTTCCTCTTTGCTTTGATTTGAAAAAACTAGCACTACAGCTTTAATATATTCCAATTTCCAGATTTTAATTCAAATATACTGTTTTCCTAATGCTTTTATTAATACTTTATTTTCTTCTGAAATTAAACATAGAATCCAAAGTTCTTTTGCAACTCGTTTTAAATATAGGGGTCATTCCAATGTCAAAAATAAAGAAGATCCCACCAAATTAGGTAGCTAAGTTTCTTAGGTGCGTGAGAAGATCACAGACCAAATTTTATTATAGGGGTAATTAACTCATTTCCAAACATTCTTCTTCAGTTTATTCTGGAAAACGCTAATTTTACTGGTTGTTTGGTGTTAATGACAAATGTGATGTTTTTAAATGAAATAGTAAATAATGACGTACTAAATAATAACCAAATAATGACCAAATAAAACTGCAATCAGAAATGGCAGGCAACTTACCTCGGAGCATATCATGAGGTTAAAATTCTAGATGTTCTATGCCTTGAGTGCTTCCTTAAATTATAAAAAATAATTATGTTTCAAAACCTGATTTTTAAACCAACTGCTAATTATTTATATGAAGATAATGTTAGTAGAATTAATTTTTTTAATTTTGTTTTAAGCTTGCCTATATTAATGACTAAATCACTCATTCTGATGACCAATTCAGTACAAAATGAAACTGATTTGATTACTGAATCAAATTATCCATTCTAGTACTTGCTGTCATCCGTTAGTTTACTTTTCAGGCTATGAGAATGTTACTTAGTAGCCTCAGATATGTGATGTGTTCTGATAATAGGAACGCAGCTTAAAGTATTTCTGAACATATTGGAAAGTTGCAGTGGAACAGCAAAATATGATTCAATGAAGAATGTTATGTGTGGTAACTTTGTAATGTATAAATTTGGCTAGTCTAAACTTCATTTCCCAGAATTTTCTTTACCGTATGTTTCCAATTAGAATGGATCAGAAAAGGATTCTTGTAATAAATTTATAGAGAAGAGAGGAAGCAGCAGTAGTTTGGTAAGCTCACACATTTTGTAGCTAACTCATTGACTAAGTTCCTTGGTAGTGGCTGGGCTTACAAATATTCAACATTGCCCTTTACCTTCTTTGACTCCCAGGCCAAGTGTGACTGCTTAGCTCAGTGATAATGGCCTGAGCTTCTGCAGAACATTGGTACCATCAAGGTCAAAGGCAGCAAATACTAAAATGGTCTAATTCTGTCCAAGAAGATCTCTGAGCATTCTTGTAGGCTCTAGCTTTTCCTTGCTCTTCACCACATTCTAGCCTTCTTGCATTTGTCTCTTCATTGCTTGTCCAAGGGCATCAATCTCCACCTGAGACATGAAGACAGCAGATTTACAGAGATTGCTTAACCAGTTCCCCTAACTTTGTGAGGTCAAACCCTTTTACAGAAGTTGCCGAGATGGCTCAGCAGTTGAGTGCTCACCTTGCAGCCTGGTGTGCCAGGATTGAATCCCAAACCCAGCTCATGTGGACTCATATGCTGAACTGGGGTGTACCCCCAGTTCAGTTCTCACCAGGCTGTGCCTCCTATGTGGTAGGTCCCCAGCTAGTACCCGTCCTGCAAAGCCCAAGCCCTTGTCCAGGTCCTGCCCTGGGCTGCTCCATGCCCACCTGTGGAATGAAACTATGTAGAAAACTAATGACATACAACTATGGAGACTATTCTGGGCCCTCCCCCTTCTCTTTGTCTCTCTATCTCTGTCTCTCTCTGTCAAAAACAATAAAAATAAATCTTTAAAAAATGCTTTTACAATAACAAATGTATGGGAAGAAAGATATAGAAAGAGGATAGATGATAGATAGATAGATAGATTAAATTGATCTCCAAGTAATTCTGCTTCTCTGAATAAACCTTGACTAACATTATTGTATAGACTTAGATGCTTTAATTTTTATTTTAATTTCTTACAAGAAAAATATTTTAATACATGTAATAAATTATCATAAAAATTTAATTTTATACAAAGCAAAGTAATTACTACTGTCTTATAAGATACTTAATGAATACTGAGTAGCATTAAAAGTATGTTGAAGAAAAGGGTTATTTGATAACAATGATGAAGAAAAACACAACGTCATTTTTTCTGTTTCAAAAATATCTTCTCTGTTGACTGGGAAGAACAGCACAATTCAAAGTTTGCCTCCAATTTTCACTCTTAGACTCACTGTATGAAAGACAGGGCACTGCATCTAGAAGCTCTATGTTAGTGTTATTCAGTAGTTGCTCTTGTAACCCTATCACATCAGTATAGACTCATTTATCACATTCGATAGTTATTTACAATATCAGAATGCTGACACTAAATGTTTAGAGAACTTGGTGTACATTTCAGTGGACTTGAAACATGAAAGCAACAAACTCCAGATGGTAGAAATTAACCTGTGGGCTCCGGGCCAGGAAGGACAGATTCCTGGTGATGGCACTATTAGAGAGGTACATGGCTACAGAGATCTTGAGAGCTTGAGATGGGTGTCACAAACAGAGAGCAATTATCAAATATTTAATGGTAACTTGAAAGTACTTTATTAGCAAAATTATTATGATTCTAGAGTGCAGAACATTAAGAACTTTTGTTTTGAAAACATATTAAACCATTAATAATTTTTATAAGCATATTTTATTTATTATACCTTTATTTGTTTATAAAGTTTATAATTTATGTGTTAAGCATATGATAGTGTAGTATGACTAAAATTTAACACAAATTTATTGTAAAATTCCTAAATTAATGTATAGATAATTAATTGAAAGTATGTTCCATATATATATGTGTATATATGTATACACACACACACACATACATATATATGTGTGTGTATAAATTTTTTTTGTTTCATGTTTAAGATACACTGGTTTTGAATTTCTGATGCGGACTCTTATTTTCCTTTGATGATCTCAGTAGCCTCCTAAAAACATTGTGTAGTGACTTATATATGGATATGAGCAAGCATTGCTAATCAATAAATATATAAAATGAGTAGTTTTTGTATTGTTATTTAAAAAAATCTCCATATCATTAAAAGAGCTTACTGTCACAGTGACTGTATTCATAAACTACTAGATAAGATACTAGAATGCCTTAGGAGGGCAAGGACATTTTTCCTGACTTGTTTACTAATGTATCCTAAATGTCTAGAACATTGCCAGGCATAGTATATGTAGATGATAGTCATTTGTTAAATGTTGCTGCAGTCAGTCATGTTTGCAACATATTGTATTTTGACAATCAAACTACTTTTTTTTCTGTTTCCTCTATTCATCCCTCCTTATATTTTGATAAAGTGAAAGACAGAAAATGATATGCATTGACATTGGATTTAACACAACTGATTTGGCACACAGGGCAGTTTCTCCTCCTCATCAAATGTTCAGAATGACAGAAAACATTTTGAAAAAGCTAATACAGTTCCAGTTTCTACTATAAAGTGGAGTTTTGGTGGACTAAGAACTCTAAGCTTCAATATTGGGCTGAAGAATTTCCCAAATAGCTGGCATAGAAGATACGTGGATGGAAAGCCTAAGAAAAAAATGAATATATGGATGACAAAACCAAAGCATCTTGGTTTTCTAACAAGAACATGGGGAGAAGGAGAGAGAACATGTGTATAAAATAATATTTGAGAAAATAATAAACATTAAAACATTAAAACAATAGAACAGACAGATACAAAATAAATCTCCAAGACAAAAGCATAGAGAGAACTCTCAGAAATTACTACTGTAAGGAAAAAATAAAACAGGTCACCTCTAAAAATTATATATATATATATATATATATATATATATATATATATATATATATATATATATATATA